>BMAC01000029.1:142485-167433 GCA_014905375.1 Phtheirospermum japonicum | reverse complement strand
GGGATTGTGGAGGATGTCTTAGTACAAGTAGACAAGCTAGTAGTGCCGGTCGATTTTGTCATTATGGATGTTGGTGACGTACAAAGCGAGAATCGAGAACACACTATTTTGTTAGGACGTCCGTTCATGTCTACAACGCGTACGATGATCGATGTAAACGAGGGGAGGGTGACTATGTCCGTCTTAGGCAAGACGGTGACGTTTTCACTTCAAGATTTTCACAAGAATTCTGCATCGTTTGTTAAGAACGATTGTTCAACTGTTGATTTAGTAGATTCTTGCGCGAATGAGCTCTTGAGCATCGGCACGATTGAAGAGTTTGATAATGTAGAGGCATTTAATGATGGATTGCCCATGAAGTTTGACGTGCCTACAAACGAGCCAAAGGTGGAGTTGAGGCCACAACGAGATCGTTCGAAGTTTGAGCCAAGAGAAGAGACGAAGCCACCGAATAATCATTCAAGATGTGTTTCCCTCAACCCCTACAAGAATTTTAAACGTACGAAGAAAAAGGGCGAGGCTAATAGCAAGGATTGGACAGCGAAGAAGAAGAATTCGAATGAAGTTTTTAACGAGAAGTTCAAGGTTGGTCAACTGGTGCTGTATAATTCCGATCGTAAGTTTGATCCAACCAAGTTTGAAGTCGCATGGAGTGGACCATTTTTAATAGAGGAGATGGATGAGTATGGAGTCGCCACTATTTACGATGAGAGTGCAAAGACGGGATTCCAAGTCCACAAGCATCGACTGAAGCCTTATTTCAAGGATTATATGAAGAGTCGAGATAGGAGTAAGATGGAGTTCGTGGACCCACCACGAGCTAAAAATTGATCGAGCAATTGTGTCGAGCATATGACGTTAAATGTTGCGCTTCTTGGGAGGCAACCCAAGCGTTGGTTAGTTTTTGTTTTATTTTCTTTTATTTTTGTCTTTTTATATTGTGTCAATTGCCGTGGTACGTTTATGTGTGTGTTGATGTGCAGAAAATACGATAAATCGCTTATTCTGGACAACGGTTATATAGCGGAAGCTCGCTATCGCAAGGCCTTACCGCTAGTTCCACTCGAGGCGTTAACGATGACGATCAACCACTGAACCTACCGCTTAGCGCAGCAATCATGAATTACGTTGATTTCGTCGATCGAGGTCGCAATCCAACCCAAGTTAGCCGCAGTCCGGCAACCTTTGGATGAGTTGCAACCCAGCCATTTACGACGTTGGCCGCAATCTGGCCATTTCAAATCCAAAAAAGACGTGCCACCGGGCACTTGCGCGTCGTAATTGATCACAATCATGTTTTGTTTGGTTATTTTTATTTATTTTTATAGGTTTGTTCGGGACAATCTAGTCACGCGATCTAAGACGAAGGATAATTGCACATGCGTTTTTAGAGAGAGTCGACCATCGAAGTTTCAGGGATGTTTTCTTATCTCCCATACTCTTATTTGCTTTAATATTTATGACAATCAGGAGATTGCCATATTTTTAGGGAGGGGGGTGGTTGAGTATGGTTAGTGCAATTTGATGTCTTTTGTTTTGAAATGCATATTTTTGATGTGATTGATCGCTATTTCTACGCTTATTTGTGTTTGTATGGCATGCCTGTCGAAGTTGACTATGTATGATTATTTGTTTTCGTCTTTGAGCGTGCATAAGTGCATAATTTTTTAAAATTTATTATTATATATTGTAAAGTGGTACTTGGACGCAATCGATTTAGCAAAACCTTAAAAGTTGCATCAATTCAAAATTTTTCATGCAAAAAGCCAGCGAGTAGCCTGAGTGTTTATCATCATTGCATGTACGTGAATAAGTTTCAATCTTGATATCTTTTTGAAACCGCTGTGTGTAGTCGATTTTGAAAATGAAGTTAAGGCACATATAAACCCTATTCCGGCCATATTCATAAATTTTAGCCACTATAAATTCCGAATGAGCCAGTCATAGGCAAATCCATGCCTATAGCCATGAGTGCTGTTGAGATGACCCCTACAACCCATTAAAAGCGTGGGGTAGGAGTTTGTATTTTTATTGGTTATTTGAGTCTTGGAAATTTTTATAGGGAATTTATTATTTTGTAATTAAGGACCACCATCCGAAAAAAAAATAATAGAAAAAATAAATAAAAAATAAAAAGATCCCATGAAAATAAAAAGGGACAAATAAAAAAAAGAGAAGAAAAGAAAAGATGAGATGGTGGATATGTTGATTAATTGCCTACGCGCTTGTAAAGGCTTGAGTTTAATTGTTAATTTTATGAAGCCTTATGTTTAGAAGGCAAAAGAGTTGTGATTAAGTGGTTTTTGAGCTTCAAGTCGGTTTTACGGTTTGCGAGTTGGGAAATAGCCTATATTTTAAAGGCTACGTTATGAGAGCTAAGTGAGGTTTTTATTATTATTATTTTTTTTTGTACGAGGTGAAGCAGTGTGCTTCTCGATTAGATTAGGTTGGGTGAGTTATTTAGCCACACGACTTATATATTCCATACCCGTCCAAGAGCCTTACACTACAACCCGTAAAGACCTTTTCTGATTCTTAGTTTTGACAGCACACTTAATTTGCGATTGAAAAGAGATTGATTTTATGTGCTTATTCATTGTGCATGTAATTGTATGATTTGAGTGTATACACGTCCCATGCAGAAAATACTTGAGTGCTTTTGAGCGTACTTATATATATTATCCTTCGTGAGGAAGCATGATTTTATTTTGAAGTGACAATGTAATAATGGTCAAGTGTTTGACGTTGCGTGACTTGTATATATTTTCAAAATTATCTATTTAGCAACGCACGACTCTTTGCTTGAACTTATTCTCATTCTAGTTATACTTTGAAATTATCGTTTGTTCGAGGACGAACAAACCAATAAAGCGTGAGGTAGTTGATTAGAGTAGATTTGTCCTTATTTTTATTAGCTTTTTAGTTCGTTTTTATATTTGTTTTTGGTATGAGTTGGACGATTTAAGCTTAATCTCGTATTTTTATAATTCCAACTTATTTTATCGCATTTTGATTGTAATTGATGCAAGTAGGTGATATTTCGTTGTTTTTCACTTTACAGCTAAGTAACCGGAAGAGTTTAGCACGTAAACGACGAAGATCGATGTTCAAGAATAGAAGAACAAGCTTTCCGGTGAAACGAGTAGCAAAAGATCGAGAATTGGAGACAGACGTGCAGTCGCGTCGACTGACGCGACCGTCGACGCACCGTCGACGCGAGCCATGTCAGCGAGTCATGACCGCGTCAGTCGACGCTCCGTCGACGCACTGCCGACGCTACTTCTGAAGCGTCGATGTCGACGCACCAATGTCGACGCAACTGTCGACGCAACTTGCTGAAGCGTCGATGTCGACGCACCACCGTCGACGCTCCTGCCCAGCCGACGCGCACACCTGCCGACCAAGTCTGCCGAGTCAGCCGACGCGCACGCGTCAGTCGACGCTACGTCGACGCACCGTCGACGCGACGGCCCATAATTCGGATTTTAGGGTTTCTTATGCACCAAGTCATGCAAAATCTATATAAACCCTCTATTATTTCGGATTTTAAGGAGAACACATGACCTCTTAGGGTACTTTAGCTTATAATAACAATAATCCCACATCTCATAACGAGATTTGAAGACGGAGATCAAGGATCGAAGAACAACGCGTCCAAAACATCGAATTCGAGTTCGGGATTCATTCTTCGCCCAAGATCAACGTGCAACCTCTGGAATAGCTGGAGCTTTTTACTGCTTTTAGTAGTTCGAATAAGTACTCTAAACTCTTAGTTAATTTAGTAGTTAATTTCTAGTTTAATTGTTAGTTTAATTCTTAGTTAATGCTAGAACTAGTTTAATTAGTTTAATCGTTTATGCTTGTTACTGGATATTGGTTAATTTAGTTGATTTATGCGATTGATTTATGCTTAGTTATTCATTTATCTTAGATTCATATGATACATTTCTTAGTGATAATTTATTATATTCATGTTGTTAGATTAATTGCTATTTATTCTTAGTTCTTGCGTTCAAGTAGTTTAATTGTTGCTCGTAGTTGGTAATCTAGTTAGAATAATTAGTTTAATTAGTTTTAGTTTAATTATCGCTTTAGTCATAATGATCAAATCAATCTCTTTTAAAACCCCAAATGTATATGTATTTTATTTTAGTTCATAAATTGAGAAAAAAACATCCGAAAGACCGAACAGTTGTTTCTTCGAGAGATACGACTCGAGTCAAACTCATCACCCTATAGTTACCTCGTACACTTGCGAGCAAACTGACGTGCTTTTAAATTAATTATTAAAAACGGGGTGAACAAAAGTTTGAGTCAATGGTAAATGATTGATTAATAGAAACCGTTGAAACGAGAATGTCGAGAACCCTCATTTACAAATAGAAAGTGTAGAAAAAATAAATTCATTTTCGACCAAAACTGCACAAGATCATTAGTACGATTAGGACTTTTCGCGATACTTTCCGATTCAAAATTACCCAAATCAGATTCCAATTCTTGAGTTCGACTAGTAATAGCTCTTTGTTGTTACACTAAATATCCTCAATCACTCTTGTATATGGGGCAAGAGTTTGTAGAGGATCATTAAATAATGGTCTTACATTAGAAGTCTTACTACTACGATTAGTACCAACATTAGGGGAATGTGAAGGTGAATGTGAAACATTAAAATCACTAGAAAATTAGGTGTATTGTTTATAGTAATAGAAATACATGTCCTACCGAGACATAATTTGTAATTTGCTATCCTTAAAAAGAACAAATAAAGACTGTTAAGTTGTTGAAAACAAAGTGCCTGAATTTTCTAAAAAAGGACCTAATGAATCATAATAAATTGAAAGAAAATCTTCTAAACTTTGAGTTCGATAATTCGGGTATGAATTCACGAAATTAAAAAAAAAAATCGAGAATGTATAGAAAATATTTGACCCATTTCGTCAACATGCTAGTAATGCAACCACCTAAAGTGATGCAAATCGAGTAAAGAAGTACTAATAAGTATAATTTGAATACATTGATAAAAAATAAGTATAAATGTAGGATAATAAATACCAGATTTGAGCTAGTTCGTCAACATGCCAGTAATGCAACCACCTAATTAAGACAAATTGAGTAAAGAAGTACTAATAAGTACAATTTGAATACATTGATCAAAGATAAAGGTAAATGTAGGATAATAAATACCGGATAAAGTCACGATTGCGTCATTAAAATTTTTAAAAGCAACATCATATTATCATAATCATCCTATGCATGGGCAAATTAGACGAAATCGACATTTTGATTTGTAAAAAAAGAACACAATGCTTAGCTATATTCAAAAGAATCATTTAGCAATTTAAATGTTTTTGCCCTTTTTTTTGCACCGAATCATTTTTTAATATGAAATACCGCACTCCTAATCATAGCAATTTCATTTGAAAGTAGTTAAACCATCTTAAACATATAAATTCAAAATATTGGGTTTATTAGAAGGGAAAAATGTTAGATAATCTTTCAAATAGGGTCCAATTAACTTTAGATTCAATTTGAAATTAAATAATCTCTCATTTTAGTTAAATGGTCCCAAATTATGACATTAAAATATTACAACACCATTATTATGAAAAAAATAAATAATAATAATAATAATAATAATAATAATAATAATAATATATTGATCATTAGAGTGGCTGCCATCGCCCGAATTTTTTTCGGTGATTCTCCTTTTTAGTTTTTCTAATATTTAGTGTTCGAAAATTTCTTACTCGATGACAATAACTTGATTGCAAAAATTTCTTGCTTAATTATACAAATATTTTTATGCTTACTTATATATATATATATATATATATATATATATATATATATATATTGCCAATAAAAGGGAAAAAACTTACTATTCGATAGCAAAGTATTATTATTTATTTCTTACTTAATACAAGGATAGATAATATATATATATATATATATATATATATATATATATTATATATATATATTATATTATATTTTACGTTATGAATTTTTTTTATTTTATATTCGAAAAGGTAAGAAATTTTGTTATGAAATTTTTTATTTTATATTTGAAAAAGTAAGATTTTTTTTTTTACTTTACATTTGAAAGAGTATAAAAATCTCTTACTTTATATTTGAAAAAGTAAGAATTTATCTTAAAAATTTCTTATTTTTTGTCCTAAAAACCAACATAAATCTTACCGTTCGTTATGTTCCAAAATTCCTTTCTTTATAATAAAATCTCTATGGAAAAATCGACGGCAGTGGCTGGGCAAAAAGGGTGGGCTGGTGGTAGTTAATGATATTTATTATTATGTTATGATTTTAATAGAGGATTTATACATTTAGGAGGCAATTTGATAATTGAGATAATTATTCAACTTATTTGACATTTTTTTTTAATGGTGGAGTTGAGAATTGTACCTTATTAAAATAATCACTTAATCAAAACATTTATGATTAGATCTTGAGCCCATGCATTTATATTTCCCAACTACCACGAAAAAAATCTTTGGCCCATTCATTTAAATCACAGCCATCACAAAAACAATATGCATTTAAGTTTTGGGATTTGGATGACATTTCCATGTTATCTATTAGTATTTGATGCCATTGACCGGACTGGGCATTCGAGTCACGGTGCCAAATTATGATCTTTGTTTTGTTGTAGTATAGGAAATTTCGGCTCTGTTTGGGTTAATATCGTAATATCGAATATATATTTGTTCTAAATTTAAAAAATTAAATACTCAAATAATAATATATTACAATTAAATAATTAAATATTATTAAAAATATATATATCACTTACTTTTCAAATATAATTTGACATCAAATACTATATAATAATACATATCATCCACTTTTCAAATATAATTTGACATTTATAATAAAAAATACAAATTAAATCTCTTAATATTCAAGATTCATACCTGAAAATGATAGCACACAACACACCGCAATAATTAAACCGCTCATTTTCACTATATTTGCCCTGTGGGCTCAAATTGACTCGGTCTCCACGTTTCAATAGTTAAAGCATTGAAAATCAAGAGCATACATAGACTATATTATATCTGACTAAATTTATTGTGCATGTATATCAATTCAATGGAGAGCTCTTGCTTTTTCCTTGCTCTATTAATGCTGCTGCTCGGCAGCAGCATTAATAAACCAATCTCATCAGCCACAACACTTCCAAACTCCACCACCGATCAAAATGCTCTGCTCGCCTTAAAACACACCATCACTATGGACCCGAATGGTACTTTAGCCAAAAACTGGTCCAGCAACACTTCAGTTTGTAACTGGATCGGCGTTTCTTGCAGCATCAAACACCAAAGGGTCACCGCACTAAATATTTCCGGTTTCGCCCTTTCGGGAACTCTGCCTCCACATCTTGGTAACTTAACGTTTCTCAGATCTTTAGACATCAGTTCCAACGGTTTCACGGGCCCCATACCCTCTGAGCTGTCTCGTTTGTACCGCCTGAGTTTTGTAAACATGGGAGTCAACTCATTCACCGGAGAGATACCATCTTGGTTCGGAGCCTTGCCTCAACTCCAGATATTGGGTCTCGGAAACAACACCTTCTCGGGCACAATCCCACCTTCTCTGTTCAATAGTTCCAAGCTACAGATATTAAGTATGCGTTTCAATTCTCTTAATGGTAGCATTCCAGAAGAGATTGGCAATTGTTCTTCTCTACAGTTCGTAAACTTAAATTATAACCAATTAACGGGCCCCATCCCACATGGTATCTTCAATTTGTCCTCCATTGGAGAAATTAGGATTATGTATAATGGGATTTCAGGTACGCTCCCAAGTGATATGTGCAATAGTCTCCCAAACCTGATAAGGCTCTCACTCTCAGTCAATCAGATCGAGGGCCGAATCCCACCGAATATATGGAGATGCAGAAAGCTTGAGGTCATGTCGTTGTCATACAACCGTTTCAATGGCGAAATCCCAAGTGAGATTGGAGGTTTGAGCATGCTTAGGGAGTTGTACCTGGGGTTGAACGAGTTTAAGGGTATATTTGACTCAACTTATATACTTATAATAATCATTTAATTATCAGACTGAACCTCGTCACATTATTTTAATTGGTACAATTTTCAGGAAGAGTTCCGGCGGAATTGGGAAACCTTTCACGGTTGGAGTTTCTAAGTATCCCTGGAAATTCTCTCACAGGAAATTAATATTCAATCTTAGGCATTTTGGAATTTGTACAAAGCCTTTTGCTACTCATCTTACCCTAATATATATATATATGATTGAAATTATTTACAGGGCCCATACCGAAGGAAATTGGGAACTGCACTTCCTTGATGTCTTTAGAACTCAAAGACAACTACCTGACAGGTAATATATCTATTAACATGTTAATTCACTATTTACAACTGATTTTCATGCTCTTAAGATAATCATTCTCTCATGTGATGTCGTTATCACAAAATTGCTTAGGATGTTATGCTCTTGTCGCGAAGAGTCGTTCTCAATAGTTTATAATACTATGGTCCTATTTTTATAATGCATGTAGCTGATAAGGTGGTTCTTTTTGAAAAATAACTATATTTTTTTTTTGTCCTATAACTTGAGATATTTGGAAAATAATTTTGTGACAATATTTTAAAATTTAGGATATAGTGACTTTTGCGTAGCTACATTTTGTAGCAAATTATAAATTGTTGTAGCTACATTTACATCGCGTGAATATAATGTACACTTATCAACAAATATATGCATATATTTATACTTTTATAGTTTATACAAAAGAAGACAAATGTAATTAATCAGATCTAGTGTATATGATGTCAAATTGCATATCTCATGAAAGTTGAACTGCTTATAGAAAAAAAAGAAGTATGTATGTTATTGCCTCTGATATAAATTATTATTATTGCCTGGCAGGTGAATTACCACAAGAGCTTGGCAATCCGACATTCCTCGAGTTTTTCAATGTGCGCAACAACTCATTGTCAGGCTCCATTCCATCTTCCATCTTCAACATATCAACATTGTCGCAAGTAGGACTTGCTTACAACCAGTTTTCAGGCAATCTTAACTTTCTTTCCAAGTTGTCACTTTCAAATCTTGAAGAGCTCTATATGAGCAATAACATGCTCAATGGTGAGATTCCTAGTTCTATCACCAATGCTTCTAAGCTTACTATCTTGTCAATGGCCAACAACTCATTTAGCGGCTTCATGCCCAACTTTGGTAATTTAAGACTCTTACAAAGGATTTGGATTTGGAATAATAATCTGAGTGGAGCAGAGTCCCCACATCAAGAGTTGGGATTTCTCTCTTCATTTTCTAATTGCCAATATTTGGAGACATTAGCAATATCCGGAAATCCACTTAACGGTGTCCTTCCTGCTTCAATTGGAAATTTATCCGCTACATCACTTAAGACTTTCTTTGCGGAGAATTGCAACATTAAGGGTGTTATTCCTTCTACAATTGGAAAATTGAGCAGTTTGCAAGATCTGCTTTTGAGTAACAATGAGTTGAAAGGATTCATCCCACCAACAATAGGGCAATTAAAGCAACTACAAAGATTATATCTTTATGGGAATCGACTGAGAGGATATATCCCTCCTGATCTTTGTCGACCGAGTAATATACTTTACTTGTACTTGAATGACAATATGCTCACAGGTCCAATACCTGAATGTTTGGGTGATGTCAAATCCTTAAGTGACATCAATTTAGGATCAAACCAGTTGAATTCCACCATACCTTCCAATCTCTGGAATCTTAGGGACATCTTGTTTCTAAACTTGTCCTCAAACTATTTGAGTGGTCAACTTTCGACTCAAATCGCAAGTTTGAGGGAAATCAACAAACTAGACTTGTCACATAACCAGTTATCAGGAGGCATTCCAAGATCAATCGATGGTTGCCAATCATTGGGATTCCTATCTTTGTCAGATAACAATCTTGTAGGATCTATCCCTCCATCATTGGGAAACATCACAGGCTTAAGCACGTTAGATTTGTCTAATAATAATCTTTCAGGATCGATCCCACGGTCTTTGGAAGGTCTCAGGCTTCTTCAGTACTTTAATGTGTCTCACAACAACCTGGAAGGAGAGATTCCTATGGGAGGTCATTTTAGAAACTTCACTGCTCAATCATTTTCTAACAACTCTGGTCTTTGTGGTGAAAAAAGGTTTCAAGTTCCTCATTGCATCGAGAAGGATGTTAGGGAATCAAGACTAAAGAAAGTAGGTCGATTGATGAAGTATATTTTGCCTCCCTTCATTTTAGTTATCATTCTCGCAATCATCATTGTACTTGTGCTGACGAGGAGACGAAGATATAAAAGAGTACCACAGACGACCGATGTTTTACTAGGTTCTAATTGGGGAAGGATTTCATATGTAGAACTTTTAAGAGGAACCGATGGCTTTAGTGAATCTAACCTACTTGGAAAAGGTGGATTTGGATCAGTTTTCAAAGGAACGCTTTCTGATGGATTAATCGTTGCAATAAAAGTCTTCAACTTGCAATTAGAAAGAGTTGCCCGCAGTTTTGATACCGAATGTGAAATTCTTAGCAATGTTCGACATAGAAATTTGGTCCAAATAATTGGTTGTTGTAGCAACGAAGAATTCAAAGCTCTGATTCTTGAATACATGCCAAATGGGAGCTTAGAGAAATGGCTTCATTCGGAGAACTATTGTATGGATTTGATACAAAGACTGCAAATAGCAATAGATGTTGCATCAGCGTTGGAATATCTTCATCATGGTCATACATTTCCTGTTGTCCATTGTGATTTAAAGCCGAGCAATGTGTTGCTTGCTGAAGATATGGTCGCTCATCTTAGTGATTTTGGCATATCTAAACTCTTTGATGATGGGGAGACGATGGTTCAAACCAATACCCTGGCAACCATTGGTTATGCAGCACCAGGTGATATTTAATTTTGATTAATATCATCTATTTTAGTTCCTCAATATTTGATGTATTTGTTTTTCTTATTCTATCTCTGATGTAAATGCAGAAGCTAACCTGGATGTTTAGTCTAATACAATAAATCTCACACATCATTTGATATTTGTTTTTATTTTACAAATTACACACTATTGAGGGGAATATATGCTAAGAATACTAACCAATGAGGTGTGTGTATAGCTTAAAGGGCAACTATAATATTGAAATATGGTCAAAGTTGAATATCTAAATTGATCATATGATATTGATGTACTTGTATATATATTAGAGTATGGATTGGAGGGGAAAGTGTCAACGAGTGGCGATGTATATAGCTATGGCATACTGCTGCTTGAGATTTTTACGAGGAAGAAGCCAACAGACCACATGTTCAATGAAGAAATGAACTTAAAGGATTGGGTCCAAAAAGCTTTACAAGAAAATGGAGTTGGTGAAGTTGTGGCCCCTGATCTGCTAGCTGGAGAAGATCAACATTTCGGTGCAAAGCTTGTGGAATGTGTCTCATCTATTTTTAGTTTGGCAATGAAATGTTTAGTTACTTCACCTGGCGAAAGAATCGACATGATAGAAACAGGGGCTTCGCTACAGAAGATCAAAGCCAACATTGTGTCGGGGCACCACAAGGCGTGAACGATATGCAGTTTTCGACTAAAAATAATGGTATGCATGATCTGATAGTTGGTATATGCCTTTTCCAAAAAACATGTAAAGTACAACTGGAAATAAATAAAGGCTTTTAACCTGCTCTTGAACAGTATGCATTGTCCAATAGGACAATAATTGATGTATATAATGAGGCGTTATTCAATCACATATTTATCTGCACATAGTGCTAATTCTTCTCGTGTCAACTGCAACCAAAAAAAAAAAAAATCCTAATATTTTGTGGTATGAAAATTATGAAGAAAAGACTTCAGAACAAGCATATTTCTTTGTAATCTAACTTACTCAATACATCAATGCATATTTATATCTATATCTATATATAAAAAGGCTAGCGTTTTTAAAAATATTTCTCAAGATTTTCCCTCCAAAATGACATTCTAAAAATATTTCTCAAGATTTTCCCTCCAAAATGACATGCTAAAAATAGTAGTTAGTTTTAATTAATTGAAAAATATAAAAATCATGTATTTATATCTATATTTAAGTTATTACTTACATACTTATTAAATCATATATATATATATGGATCATATTTAAATCTTAGATATGACTTATATATAGTATACGAATTCGCATATATAGTTATTCAACTAAAACCTGCCATTACGAAATGTATACACATCTAATTAATTATAAAGCTGATACGATAAATTAAAATTAATATCTATAATTATTATAATCACATTAGTTTATATAAGACTTGCATATAAATGATTTTTAATTTATTTATATTCAGATTTACAATAAGTAAATTTATTTTTTAAATCAGAATATGACAAATTGAGATTATAATTAATGAATCTTATAACTATCTATAACTATATAATAAGCAAGCAGTATAAAAGAAAATTATTTTCAATAATTTTTTTATTAATGAATGCATGGTTACCATTTTCTATATACAATAAAAATTTCTTCCAAGTATATTTATATACTATTACACAATATTTTCTCTACATAGTTAAAAAAAATAAGTATAGGATTATGTTATAGGAAATGACTACAGTACCGTGAAGGTACCATACCTCCTAGCCCCCCTGCATTTACATCCCTTAAATCTTATCATTATCTATAACTACTTTAAATCTAAGAGTTCTAATTAAGTGGGGAATGGTACCTTCACGGCACCGTAGAAGTCCCCTATGTTATAATGTATATTTATGCATGATCAATGTCTTTAACATTAAATGCATGACCAAGAATTTTTATAATGACATATACTAATTGATTCATATTAGTTTCTAATCGATTCAAATCATGTCCTACAATTAGTAATAGAAGATCAGTATGGATGAAAAATTTTATATAATTTTAATTTAAAATATTTTAATATCCCAAAGTTTCAAAATAACTAAAATATATAATAATAATTACTAAGAGTCTTCACAATAATTATTTACTTTCTATTAAGTAACCTAATATATAATTTAACCTTCAAATATAATTATTTGGTTCAATGCATGTGTGTTTAATCATATTTTAAATAAATAATAATAATTTAAAATTTTCTCGAATGCAATATATTAATCCTTAACATCAAAATGGTAAAGTACGAATTATACCCTCCATCAAATATTATTTATTAAAAATTAAATAATACAAAATAATCTTCATAAATAATTAATTAATTTGAATATGGTAAATCCAGTTAGATTAATCATCTTTAATATCTAAATGGTAAAATCTGAATAATTTAAAGTAGATAATTATCCCACTAAAAATATAATAATCTCCATTACTTATAATTGAATTAAAATTAAAAGATTTTCTACATAATCCCTGATCAAATGTAATTTAAAGTCCCCAAGAAAAATAAAATAAAGTAAGTAAATATTGCAGTAATCAATTGTTTCTAATGTTCAACTATCTTTATGTTAATGGAAAAATAAACGTAATCAAAATTTATATATTGCTGCAAATAACCAAAAAAAAAAAAAATCCAAATCTTTATATATATAACAATGATATATTTAATACTTTGTATACACACTTTCCTTACGTGTGTCACTCTATTAATATGAGATATTTTCTAATAAGCAAATAATTTGGTCTTTTAATCAACATATTTAATTGACAATTACAATATATGATGACAAATAATAAATAGGTATAATTTTATTTTTTACAAAGTTGATCATGTTGTTTATATTTATACATAATTTATTGATTGCTCATTTGATATGACATTGATGATGTGAGTATTGTCCCCTTAAAATTAGTAATGTTAGCAGATCACCCACATAAACTTACCTCAACAATCTCGAAAAGGGAAACTTTCAGTTAAAATCATAAAATAACTTTACCGGTATGAGAATGTAATTTTATGTGATTATCTTTGAATATAATTGCTATGGATTTGAAATAATATTTAACGAATCTTCAGTTAAAACCATAAAATAACTTTACTAGTACGTAGAGGTACTTTTATATGATTATTCTTGGGAATAATTGTTATGGGTTTCAATTTTTTTTTATTAATTTTGGACATCGAATGTATTTTAGGTGTTTTTTTTTTCTCCCTCTAATTTAATAGGAGAGTAGCTTGAATGAGTTTAACAACAATTCATTTTATTTTTTGTTGAATATTGATTGGTATTGATTTTATTTATTATTCTATCATGATTGATTTTTTTTCTTAGTATTCTACTTCTAATATTTCATGTTCTACATATGGATATTACTTAGTTTTATAAACTTTAATTTTGAAAATGTAGGCTAATGCTAGAAATGTCTTCTATTTATAATTAAAGATTATTAAACCATTCAAGTATGATGTATGAGAGGTGAATGATTCAGAAGAACTAATTGAAAATTATTTTTCTATTTAATATGGTTCTTAATAATAATATTTTGATAAAGAATAAAGAATCAAAAAATATTTAATTGTTGATCAATTAGTATTTTTAATGATTCTAAAATAAGAAAATCAATCACGTGGTATCTTTATAAAAACAACGAGACTTTATTAATTACATGTGTAATTAAATAACTTAATCGATCTATAGAGTATAACAAAATATCGATCTCATCATACATACTATTAATATTACACGGTACAAGTCAATAAAAATATGTTAGATGATAATTGTATATTAAAATTAACTAAATTACATTTAAATGTGTAAAATGATATTATAGGATTTATTTTAATGTTATTATATATATATTTTTTAATTTTTAAAATACCGAGGGGACGAAATTCCCATCGATAAAATTCGAGGGCACTGAGTTCCCTCAGTATCACCGAGGGGAATTCTTTTCCTTCAATACTTCACCGAGAGAATCCTCTTCCCTCAGTATTTTGAAAATAAAGGAAAAAGAATATAATTATCAATTAATTAGTATTTTTTTTGTAATTCTAAAATTAAAAAAATAACCACATGGTATCTTTAAAAAAAAAATAACAAGAGACTTCATTAATTACGTATGTAATTGAATAACTCGATCGATCTGTATAATGTAATAAAAAGATCGATCGTATCATAATATTAATATTACACGATACATGCCAAAAAATATAAGTTTGATGATAATTATATATTAAAATCATGTGAGTCAAATTTTAAACGAGTAATATGAAATTATAGTGTTTATTTTCATTTTATATATTTTTTTTAATTTTCAAGGGTTTTTTTTTACCCTCCATAGTATTTATTTATTTATTTTTATTTTTCATTATTTGTCGAGGCATCAAATACCCTCGGTATTACCGAGGGCATTTTATTATCCTAGGTACTTTCAAGGGTTTTATATTTCCCTCAGTACTACTGAGTTTTTTTTTTGCTCGATATATATTACATCGAAAATCCTTTGACATTGCCTTCGATAATAGTGACGGTAAATGTTGGAGCTGATTTAATGAAGGTTTTACCGAGGGTGTCGTTACCGAAGGTTTAATCCCTCCGTATTGCCATCAGTAAAAATCTCTCGGTATTACTGGGGGCAAATATACTATTGGTAATCCATTATTTTTTTTGTAGTGAATTTTATTTCATATTTACCATATTTTTAATTTATAATAGAATACACAATACAAATTGAGATTCCTAATAGTCAAAACAATTAAGACATTAGATTTATTCTGATCTATAATATTTTATACAAAACTACAAGTAGACATACTATTTTAAGAGTCACCATTTTAAAGTCAGTGTGAACGTCAACTCTACAAATATATTGTGTACAAAAAAAATTAAATAATACATACTTAGTGATTTAATTGATTAGAATAAATAATAACACTAATATTCAATTTACATATTTATATATTCATACATCGCACGGGTATAAAGTACTAGTTACTTTGTAATTTAACTTATTCAATACATCAACTCAAGTTCCGTCCCTTTAATATACTACTTTAATATTATGCAATATAATATTATAATTTAGAAAAGAGAAAAAAAAAAAAAACCAGGTGCGGATCCAGAATCATAAATTTCGGGGGGCACTTATTAAGAAAAATAAAAATATTTTTGTGTCACAATGTATAACAAAAAAATAAGCTCGACGAAAAACAATATACTTTATCTTTAGCCGGTGAATATTCCAACCAAGGAAATAGTTCATACCAATCGGGATTGAATCGTCGAGAATTGTCAATATTATTATTTAATGGACAATTTTCAAGAATAGGTTGATATGCTTTCAGATTCAAATAAGCTCGACGAACCTCTTCCTTTTGGTTAGGAGGGTACTCCCATATTTGTCGACGCAATTTTGGGTCACGTTCTAAGGAATTGAGATCAAGCTCTTCACATTCTGTATTTCTTAACTTTTTTGAAGGAGTTAGATGGAGAATCGTTGTTATTTAAGACTGGTGATGGAGTTATAAGAGTAGTTGAATCTAATTCGTTTGTTCTTTTTCTTGAAAAATAATTATCAAGTGTAGCCGATTTTCCCATTCGAAGCAAGTAAATCCTATCGAACAATATAACTACAGTAAAAACTCCATACAGTCATCGTTGGGACCGGGAAAAAATATTACTATACGGAGTTATTCTTGTATAAAGTTTTACAAAAAAAATAAATAATTTTTTCGTATAAAAATAATATAAAAATAACATATACATTGTATATTATCTATCTCACAAGTTCATGTAACTAATTTAATAGTTTTGACTAAAAAATTTAAATACATACACTTGAGTTAAATCAAAAAATGAATTTAGGGACTATAAGCTTTGACAATTTAAATACATACACTTGAGTTAAATCAAAAAATGAATTTAGGGACTATAAGCTTTGACAATTTAAATACATATACTTGAGTTAAATCAAAAAATGAATCTAGGGACTATAAACTTTGACAATTTTAATACATACACTTGAGTTAAATCAAAAAATGGATCTAGGGACCATAAACTTGAGTTAAAATGAATCTAGGGACTATAAACTTTAATCACATATATGAATCTAGGGAGTATAAACTTTGATTTTGATAAACAAAAATATAATTAATAAATATTTTTATAATATATTAATCATTTATTCTTATATAGAGGTATAAATTCTTAAGACGGGACTTGAAAAATGTATGACTTATGACAGTGTGGAGTTTATTCTTATTTATAACTAGTCCCAAGTTGAGACTTGAACTTTTTATTACTATAAGGAGTTTATTCCTATATAGAGTATTACTATTGAGAGTTTTTACTGTATCAATTTATCAGAAAATAAGTCTCAAAACTCCTATTTAACAAAAATAGTAATTATCACAAAAAACAAAATAAAATTATAAAATAAGATCAATCAACCAATAAATCAATCCATATTTCATAACAAGATTCAAAAAAACATTTAATAGTCATTCATCTCAATTTCTCAATCCTCAATGGATTGAAGACCCGAATTTCATTTAAAAACTCGACCAACAAATACCAATTAATATTTATTCATCTCAATTTCTCAATCCATTGTAGGTTGAAGGCCCGACTTTTATAAAAATCGACCAAAATAATAAGCCCAAGATATTAGATTTTTTTTTAGAATATAAAAAAATCTAGAAGAGATATTCGAATACACATACTTAAACGATGGGAAAAACGACACCTGAATGTTGAGCGTTGAGTTATTTCTTTTATTTGGCGTGAGCATAAAAGTTCTTGAAATATATTTTGGTTTTATTTCCTTTTTTTTTTTTAAAATTCTTTCTTTGTTGTTGCTTTTGGTTTAAGTAATACTCGTCGTTGCTGCTTTTGGTTTAAGTAAAGTCTTTCCTTCTTTTTTTTGTTTGTATATGTAGTCGTCTTTCTGATTTTTCTCTTTTCTTTTTCTTGTTAAAAAAAAAAAAAAGACAGAAAAGTAGTAAGGGCTAGGATTGCTTTTTTAGTTTAAGTAAAGTCTTTCCTTTTTTTTTTTTTTGTTTGTATATGTAGCCGTCTTTCTGTTTTTTCTTCTTTTCTTTTTCTTGTTTAAAAAAAAAAGTTTCTATTTTGCTCTTTTCTTTTTCTTGTAAAAAAAAAAGGGCATAAAAGTAGTAAGGCTAGGGATTCAAACTCTAAATCAATTAAAAGGATCAATTAATCAACTTACCACTAGACCAACTCTTTTATTAGAAATCTTGTGGGGCTATATATTATATAATATTCATATAAAAATTATATCCGCCCCTGACAATAACCCTTGAATTTTATGTTTTTTTTTTTTTTTTTTTTCATACTTCGCTTTATCAACTAATATTTCTTACACTAATCCATGAACACAAAACTTTTTACACGCTACCCTATAAGCAACCTTGAAATTTGATCACAACCACTGCAGCTCACGTTAAATAAATAATTAATCATGATAAATGCATTTTCTTAAATTTTGAATATTGCATATTCTCAAAATTATTAATTGAATAAAGAAAATTAATTAATATCTACCCATAAATATAAAAAATATGAAATCTAAATAATTATATAATTCTTGTTCCGTTAACATATTTTTATTAATGGTAATAAATAAAGATTTCAATTCTAAGAATCTTTTTATGTTGGTGATTGAAAATCTCAATTATTTATTTTTCAAATACCTAATGATAAATATTTTTTAACAAACTATTTATAAATATTTAATTTGATTTATCTTACAATTAATCAACTTTTATATCATAAAAAAAATGATTAGCAAATAACTCAATTTAGATTACAACCATTTATCTCAAATGGCCATTTGAACGGTAAAAAAATGGAAAAGGAAAAGGAAAAAAAAAAGGTACTGAAAATGCGCACTCCAAAATCTTATTAGTTGAACACACTTGATAAAAACATCCCAAAAAATATATATAATCCATTTAGTTTTACTAAATCAACTCCGTAAGCACTCCATTTTACCCCTATATAATATAATAAAATTAAAATAAAAAGGAAAAGAAAAAAAAATCAATTTAAAAAGAGAGAAAAGCGCAGTGTAAAAGAAGAAGAAGAAAAAGAAGAAAATTAAAAAATTTAAATATATAATATTTAATATATAAACAAAAGAAAATTATAAATTTTGTATTTTTAATTAAAAATATTTATTATTAGTATATTTTTATATTTATATACATCCCTTAAAATAAGTATATATATTATATTACATTTATAAATTATTAATATAATTATATAATATACATTATAAATAATTAATTATATTAAAAATATATAATATTATTTTAAAGCGTATTAAAATTAAATAATATTTATTGAAAGTTATGTTATATATATATAAAGTTAAAATAATAATATATATAGACAATAATAAATAATACATTTATAATAAACTTATATTAGTTGGTATTTTTATTTATATATTAATTTATAAATAGTGATAATATAATATAAAATATTATTATTAGAAATAGAAGAAAATTATAAAACTTTGTAGTTTCAATTAAAATATATATATATATATATATATATATATATATATATATATATATATATATATAATATATTTTTATATTTATTATATACCCCTTAAAAAATTATATATATATAATATTTATAAATAATTAATATAATTATATATTATAAATAATTAATTATATTATAAATGTACAATATTATCTTAAAGTGTATTACAATTAAATAATATTTATTGAAATTTAGGTTATATATATAATGTTAAAATAATAATATATTTAGAAAATATTAAATAAAACATTATAATAAATTTATATTCATTTGTATTATTATTAATTTATTATATTTATAAATAATGATATTATTAATATATAATATTATTATATATAAATAAAAGAAAATTAAAAAAAATTGTATTTTTAATTAAAAATATTTTTTATAAATATTATATTTTTGTAGTTATTATATATTCCTTAAAATAATCATATATACATACATATATATGTATATATATTATACTAATAAATGATTAAATATAATTATATATTATTATTAAAAAGTGTATTGTAAAAACATATTTATTATAAATATATATTACTATTATTGAAACTTATTATATATATTATTTTTATATTGATTATACATCCCTAAAAATAATTATTCATATTTATATATATTATATTTATAAGTAATTAGTAAATTTATATAAGTAGTTCAAGTAGTATTAATCTTTTATGAGTGTTTTGACAAGGATTTGAGCCTTAAATCTTTTCAATTATTTGAAATGTATCTTCTACTTTGCAACCATTCTTTCAAACCATTGACCAAACTTATCAAAAAACATTGGGTATGAAACTTATGCATTAGCAATTTAAATTTGTACTCCATCCGTGTCGCTCTATATGTCATATTTAAAAAAAATAAAAAAAATTATCTCATTCTATGTCATATTTACATCTTCAACATAGAATTAATGTTTCTTATAATAATTAAATATTACTTTACTAATTTTACCCCTACTTTTATTATTTCATACTTTTAGTTCTTCTAACCTAAAGTATGTTAGGGTCATTTGATACCTATAATTATAATACTAATCATCTTTCTTAATCTCCGAGAAATGTTCAATTTCGACAGATAGTGAGATGGAGGAAGTATTTCTGTAGTAAATGGGGAGGAGGAAGAGGAAGAGGACGATGGTGATTATGATATAATATTTAATTTTATAATGTAATAATTTTTTTACCAATACAGGAGGCACTTATATTAATCATCCCAAAAAATGAAAGTGTCCTAATATATAACATATTGAGAGACTTTGCACTCTCCCCATAGGTGTTTTTTTGTTGTAGTGTATAATTTCCTATGCGCTAGTACACAAGTTTGTCCTCATGCATCAACACTGCTGTTGCTGGTCCACTGTTTGTTTCCGAGCTGTTTTGCTTTATCCATTTTAGGTGTACTGGTATCCTCATAGCTCCATTTTGTCTCTTTCAAATTACCACATTGACATTATTCTCAATAATTCTCCTCAATTCTATGCTGGTATTAGGCAAAACTATTAACTTATATCTCTAAGCCTGTAATAAAGACTCCTAAATTCAGCCTCATTGGAGGATCTAGATACAGTAGGCTGCTTATTAGATTTTCAGGTTATCAGATTATTTCCCAGAAATACACAAACTCCTGATGTTGATCTTCTATACTCAATAGTCGATGCCCAGTCAATATCAGCATCATATTAAAATTCTTGCAGGGGTTGATCCATAAAAATCCATAGTTCCACTAAGATATCTTATGATCCTCTTGACTACTATTAATTAAATAAAAATTAAAAAAGTCACAAAAATCATATATATTATAATAATATAAAATAAATCCTAAAATATTTTTAAATTGGATTAAAATATTATGAATTCTAAATAATTATTTAATAATAAAAAAAATAAAGAAATGTTATAAAATAATAAAATAAATCATAAAACAATATGAAATATGTTAAATATATATAAGGAATATATTTTATGTACAAATAATTATCAAATAATTTTAAAAAATGGTGAAGATAGTAATAGTTCAAATAATATAAAATAAATCTTATTTCACAATAATTCTATAGAATAAATTAAAAATAATATAAATCCTGAATAATCATTTACTAAATCCTAAAAGTAACAAAACACAATTAAAATGCTATAAATAATAAAATAATCAGAAAAATATGAGTTTAGTTAAATAAATATAACATATATGTTTAATTATAAATGATTCTTAATAATTTCTAAAATGAAGTAAAATTTAAAAATAAATATTATAATATAATATAATAATACAAATGTGAAATTATTTTGAAATCAAATAAATATATAATAAAATTATCATTAATATCTAAATATTTATTTTAAAGACATTGAAAGAATAAATTGGCGATAATGATAAAGTAAATTAAATAAATATATTAAAGTTACTTTTAAATAGTTTTTTTATCTATTGAAAGTTGATAATAAACAATAATGTAGTATGTAACTCCATATGGGCATATAGAATCTCACACTACATTGTGCCTTCGTGACTCCCATCGATTACAATTAAGGACTGGATATGGTGGGTTAATGGTGCGGAAAGTTGCCATTGATTCGAACGAGTCTCATCTTGATAATTCCAGATCTGCTAAATTGCTTATGGAAAATTTGTAGCTGATTCAAATGTAGGGATGGGATTGTAGGTGTGGGCGAAATGGTTTGTGTTGTCCGATTTGTAACAATATGCTTATGAATATTAAGGTTGTATGAAATGTGAAGTTTGTCGGCGTCGGAGAAGGCGTTGAAGATCTACTGGGCAGTATGTAATTCGACGATATAGTATGGGATTTTATAAACAGCGACCGGCAGAGTTGACCGAGCAATGATAGTATGAAATTAAATAGAGTAATACAAATTTTGTTTGAGAGGTCATGATTAGACCTTTATTATCCAGTGGAAATTTTATTGCTATTTATTTAATTTTTATTTACTGAATATACAATTCATATGGATTTCCAAGTTTCCACCTTCCTAAAACTAGTGTTGTCATAGCTGATATACCATGCCTCGTTATCAGCTCTCAAAAATATGCTTTTCCGGCCATTATCCCGGGCCGGGTCATATGCCGGAAACGTGGCATACTTCTGGCCAAACACCGCGCTCGCATAATACACATTCTTTTCGTTTACATTGACCTTGAACTGAAATTCCTTGCCGGGCCCGCTCAGCTCGGCCGAGGCCTTGTAAAACCCGCCGACTTTGATAGTAAGGCTGATGGGAGGAGAATAGTCACGGTTAGACACTGCGTTGAGGAAGTGGATCACCGGAGCCACGTTGCTGGCTTCAATTTCAGCGGCTGTCGAAGAGGATAAATTAACGGTCAATGCCAAGAGCATTGGGAAAAATATGAGTTTTGAGGTCATTTTTCTTTTCTTCTTTTTTCCTTTTAATTTCGATTTTTTTGGTTGATTGGTGGTGGTACTGAGAGTCTGATTATGCTTAGGATTTTATAATGTAGAGAAAATCGTTTGAATTGACAAATAATTAATAATATTGATTGTAATAGAAGTACAATAAATACTAATTTGAATTTTTCCTAATTTAGGAAGAAACAACACCACCAATCTACAATTTAGAAATAGGATCCGTGCTTTATTACACAAGCTGGATCGTATTCATTTTAGAGTGTCTCATGTTTATCGGGAGGCGATGGATGCGTTATCTAAGTTTGCGCAGCATATCTATCTACTATATAGGAAAGTTGACAACATTTAACAAGAAGCCGACATGTGTCGGTTCCTAATTGGTTGGCATTATTTTTTTATTTCCCTATCAAATTTGTTTTGGGCTCAAACTGCTTTTATTTGGGGTTGGGTTTTAGTTCTTTTCGAACTGGGCTTTATGGTTGGTTTGGTTAATTGATTTTTTATCATACAATTTTCTATTAATTATTTTGGATGAATTTATTTGTCAAATTGTAAAAAGGATGACACGTATATTTCTGGAAGGCCCTACAGCCTTCTTGGATTATTTACCCACCAACAATTTATCTCTTGTGTCCTGCCTTTTCTTCATGCTTCTCCATCCTTTCATTCTCAATTGATCTAATTTTGTAAATAATACTTACCCCGCAGCTCGAAATCCAGAGTGAAAAACAAGAGCCAAGAAATGACAGATTATAGATGGAAGACCTTCATTTTTTCTTATGGGTTTGGACTGCTGATTACACCTGGACTTCTCATTTTTACGCTTGGGTTTGGGTTACTGATTTTATGCGTGTTCTTCTCTGATTGTCCGTCCACGTGCACACAACCTGCTAGAGAGTTCCTTTCTTCAAGATTTGCTATACTTTATCACGCGTGTAGGGTTTCTGCCCAATTGAATGTGCGTTTTTATTTTCTTCTTCTTTTCCTCTCTTTTTTAATTTATTTATTTATTATCATTAGTTTTTTTGCAGCTTCTCAATTTTTTACCTTTCCGCTTCTTCTAATCTTATTTATGTGTTTTCTTTCTTTTTAGGTGAAGCCTGTTAACATCTTGGTAAGATATTTCTGGCCTATCTTTCATTTTTCCTGTTTTTTTTTTTCATAAAAACCTCTAAAACTTTTCATGGGTTTTTGTAATTTCTAGGGTTTAATTTTTTACAAAAACAATCATCTTTAAATTTACAAACACTCCCTTCAACGTTTGTATATGTTATACAACTTACATAAATATGATTTAATATTCTATCTTCTTCTTCTTTAAGTTTAGTTTGACTTTGAATTTTCATAATTTATTGATAGATTGTTGAATAAAGGGGAACCAGAGAATGTTAGGTAAGCAAGAAGTGAGATCGCCATTAATTCTGTTAATTTTCTCAATCCATTAAAATTGATCTTCCTTATTATTGTGTTTGGATTTTGTGATTCCTAACTATTGGAATTAAGAATGCATAATATGAATGTACCATTAATTCTGTTTATTTTCTCAATCCATTGAAATCGATCTTCCTTATTATTGTGTTTGGATTTTGTGATTCCAAAGGTTTTTTGTTTATTATCCGCTACATCGCCTTCGACTGCCCGATCTGGTCCGACTTCGCCGATTCCTCTTCCTTCCTCGATTCTATCGACCAATTGATCGCCGCCGTCCGCGATTGGACCCCCCTGGCCGACGACAAGAACATCTCCTCCTAATTAAGCTAATAAATTGACAGATATTGTTAGTAATTGTATCAGATTGGGTATATATTGCAGGATCTTTCGCAGTCAAAAACAGAAGCTACGTTGAAACATCAGGTATGTAGAAAAATATTATTTGATGTTTTACTGCTCATATGTGGGTTGATAATACAAAGGGGCTAAGGTGTGAAGATATGTTGTCTTGAACTCTATAAAGCTTTTAGGATTGCTTTATGTAATCCTCAATAAGGGTAACTTTTTGAGTGTGTGTGTGTGTGTATATATATATAATATACTGCCATTCAC
>BMAC01000029.1:98552-129571 GCA_014905375.1 Phtheirospermum japonicum | reverse complement strand
CCATTATCCCGGGCCCGGTCATATGCCGGAAACGTGGCATACTTCTGGCCAAACACTGCGCTTGCATAATACACATTCTTTTCGTTTACATCGACCTTGAACTGAAATTCCTTGGCCGGGCCCGCTCAGCTCGGCCGAGGCCTTGTAAAACCCGCCGACTTTGATAGTAAGGCTGATGGGAGGAGAATAGTCACGGTTAGACACTGCGTTGAGGAAGTGGATCACCGGAGCCACGTTGCTGGCTTTAATTTCAGCGGCTGTCGAAGAGGATAAATTAACTGCTAATGCCAAGAGCATTGGGAAAAATATGAGTTTTGAGGTCATTTTTCTTTTCTTCTTTTTTCCTTTTAATTTCGGTTTTTTTGGTTGATTGGTGGTGGTACGGAGAGTCTTATTATGCTTAGGATTTTATAATGTAGAGAAAATCGTTTGAATTGACAAATAATTAATAATAATGATTGTAATAGATGTACAATAAATACTAATTTGAATTTTTCCTAAATAACTCGGATGTATTTGTCCTCATTTTTTTATACATTCACACAATACGGCATGTTTTGAAAATGTTTTTATCCTTCGTCACCTTAAGTTCTCAACATTAAAGATCATATTGAAAATATGAGTGACAAAATAAATAATTTACACGAATAACCGTACCATACCCATTAACAATCACCCAGGCAAAATATTTACAGATAAAGAAAGAATAATCTTTAGGAAGAAACCACGACACCAATCTACAATTCAGAAATAGGATCCGCGCTTTATTCCACAAGCTGGATCGTATTCATTTTAGAGTGTCTCATGTTTATCGGGACGCGAATGACGTGGCGGATGCGTTATCTAAGTTTGCGCAGCATACAATATTTATTGTTGGTGGAGTTCGACTCCAATGTTTACCCACACGGCTCGGGCCATCGATCTCTTTAATTTGTATACTGCTAGATAATTGTTTTTTAATTTATTTACTATTCTTTAGGTGATCGGCCCGAGGTCCCAAAGGTATTTATTTTTTTGGGACGACACTTTTTTCTCTCGGGTTTATCCCACAAGGGTTCGTTTACCCTAATAAGTTTTAATAAGGTCTCTCTCCCATAGGTCAATTGATCGGTCGTGTGATCATTGAATGTTTTTCTTTTTTTCTTTTTTTTTTTATTCGTCTTTATTTAATAGAGAAACAAAAACAACGCCAATCTATAATGAGTAACAAAAAGAATCATCAATTGGATTCAATCACGACATCGGAATATACAACTCCAAGAAATACAAAAGTCTCATTTGCTTTAACTCAGGTCCAATACAATACTCATTGTTTTTCACACAAAAATAATATAAATGAAATTATAATTAGCCTAACCAAGAAATAAATACCATTTGTTTGTTTACATTAGTATAGCACGTCACACATGATATACAAAATTCCGAAAGTCTTCCTCAAGAAAAATCAAATTCCTTTATATATTTCTTTTAGTGTTTGGTATATGTAAAATTCATAAAATCAAACTTTATAGATATTTTAGAACGGTTTTATTCAATACCTTCTTGACTGTCCGTGGCATTTTCGTTGTTAAATGTCATTATCCTAGAACGGGTTTACAATGTACCATCTGAAAAACATGAGACTGACCATATCTAGAAGGTATATTAGAAAAACTTATCTAGTATGTTGAATTTAGAAAGTATACGTTCTAGAATTATCACTTTAGAAGGTATATTCTAAATACCTTCTAGTATATTACACATTTAACAGAATTGACTAATTGGCATTTATGCTATGTAATGGTTGATTAATTGCGTGGGAAAAATATAATGAGACTAAGAGAAATATCATACTGACTGCTTTTATTATGTGGGTTGCTAACCTTTCATAAATTCAACTTTAGCACGAAGTCAAAACATTTAACTGAAATGTGTGTAAAGATACTCACCAAATACACGCCAAATAAAAACTTCGTAGATAGAGCCCAAAACCATCTGTCTATTCCACAAAACATAGTAAATACTTCACAACTCGCACGAATAATAATAATATTGTATTACTCAATCTAGCATCAATTTATTATTCAGAAACTCAACTAGCTCATTCATCTTCTTGGCTGTACAACCTAGCAAGTTTGTTAGTGACAACAACATCAAGCCGGCATGCTTCACAATCTCTTTCCTCTTCTTTGTCGAGATGTTGTGAGCAATTTCAGACCCATAACCAATGTTGGGCATCAATACGGACCCCTTGAACTTTCTTCGGACTCGGGAATCAATATCATTTGTAATTATACACTTCAAACTTATGTATCTTATTAAAAAAAAAGTTTAATAATTATGATGCATAAGATTATTGACAATAGAATTGTGTCATATAGTCTCACTACAAAAAAAAATCGGCTAATGCTAAAGGATATAACTTTCATCAAATTCGTCTTATCTTTTTGCTAACGGTTACAACCCGTCAGCATTTTTGTTATCGACAAATGTATGCTGACGAGTTTGCTACGTCATCATTCACAAAATATTTATATAAAAAATAATGTTTTATTGAGGCAAGCCTAGCCCGGTCAGGCCCGACCGACCCACAACCCAGCCCAACCCAACTCATATCGATTTAAATCCCACATATGGCATGAGTGAGATTCATACCCGCGACCTCTTAAAAATAGAGGAGTGGTGTTACCGCCTCTACAATGCAATTACATGTGAGAGTTTATATATTTTTAATATATATTAGAGATGTAACTTAGGTTTAAATTATATTTATAATTAATTATATTATAAATATATATTATTTTAAAGTATAATACAATTAAATAATATTTATTGAAAGTTATGTTATATATAAAGTTAAAATAATAATAAATTTAGACAATAATAAATAAAATATTAGAATAAACTTATATTTATTGGTATTGTTATTTATGTATTATATTTATAAAGATATTATAAATATACAATATTTTAATATATAAACAAAAGAAATTACAAAATTTTGTATTTTTAATTAAAAATATTTATTATTAGTATATTTTTATATTTATATATATCCATTAAAATAATTATATATATTATATTACATTTATAAATTACTAATATAATTATATATTATATGTTATATGTAATTAATTATATTATAAATATATAATATTATTTTAAAGCGTATTAAAATTAAATAATGTTTATTGAAAGTTATGTTATATATATAAAGTTAAAATAATAATATATATAGACAATAATAAATAATACATTATAATAAACTTATATTAAATGGTATTGTTATTTATAAATTATTTTATAAGTAGTGATAATATAATATAAAATATTATTATATAGAAATAGAAGAAAAAAATAAAATTTTGTAGTTTCAATTAAAATATATATTATAAATATTATATTTTTATATTTACTATATACCCCTTAAAATAATTATATATATAAATATTATTTATAAATAATCAATATAATTATTTATTATATATTATAAATAATTAATTATATTATAAACGTACAATATTATCTAAAAGTGTATTACAATTACATAATATTTATTGAAATTTAGGTTATATATAAAGTTAAAATATTAATATATTTATAAAATACTAAATAAAACATTATAATAAATTTATATTCATTTGTATTATTATTAATTTATTATATTTATAAATAATGATATTATTAATATATAATATTATTATATATAAATAAAATAAAATTAAAAAACTTGTATTTTTAATTAAAAATATTTGTTATAAATATTATATTTTATAGTTATTATATATTACTTAAAATAATTATATATACATACATATATATATGTATATATATATTATACTAATAAGTGATTAAATATAATTATATATTATTATTGAAAAGTGTATTGTAAAAACATATTTATTATAAATATATATTACTATTTATTGAAACTTATTATATATAATATTTTTATTTTTAATTATATATCCCTTAAAATAATTATTTATATTTATAAATAATTAGTATATTTATATAAGTAGTTCAAGTAGCATTAATCTTTTATGAGTGTTTTGACAAGGGTTTGAGCCTTGAATTTTTTTAATTATTTGAAATTTATCTTCTACTTTGCAACCATTCTTTTCAACCATTGACCAAACTTATCAAAAAACATGGGTATGAAACTATTATGCATTAGCAATTTAAATTTGTACTCCATCCGTGTCGTTCTATATGTCATATTAAAAAAAATAAAAAATTATCTCATTCTATGTCATATTTACACCTTCAACATAGAATTAATGTTTCTTACTTCACTAATTTTACCCCTCCTTTTATTATTTCACACTTTTAGTTCTTCTAACCTAAAGTATGTTATGGTCATTTTATACCTACTAGTAAAATACACGTGCGTTGCACGTGTAGCACAATTATTTATATAATATATCATTAGTATAAAATTGGAAAAAATTGTAATATCAATTCTGTCAAAGATAAAAAGTTTCAAGGGGAAAAAGATACAAATTGATTTCATTAAATATAAATAAGAAAATATTGAATTCATTATCAATTGAGAAAAAATCATAAATGAAAGGAAACAAATAGCATATTCTAATTTCTAATTTTAATTTTAAACCACATTAGTCCTTTTCTTGTTTGATTTTGATGGTAGGGTAAGTCTTCTTGTTATTTGATTTCAATAGTCACTTACCACACTTCTTTAAAAGACTGCCAATTTTCTTCTCATCATCGTTTAAAATCACATTGATGGCATCACCTTCATTGGCCTTCTTGTTATTTGATTTCGATGATTTTTTTCGTACTCTTCTTTGTAAGACTGCTGACGAAGTTCTTGCCTGAAACCATGTTGACATCATTTTTATTGTTGTTTTTCGTGAGTCTCTTTCTTTTGTTTCCTTTCTATTTTGAATTTTCGACATGTTCCATACCAATACCGTTTGATTTCACTGATGTATTTAAGGGTTCTTTATTAGTCTCATCTTTTAGATCAAATTGTATCCTCTCAATTGCATCAACAACTTCACTAAATCTCCTTTCCATGGACCCTTCTTTTTGTTGACATATCAAAAATCGAAACTCGGTCAACGCTTGTAAGATCAATCCCTTGTAGTATTTGGACTCATGTTCTCCCTAAATACAATAACATAGTAAAATTCAAATACTATATATATAAATTCAATTAAATTAATTATATATTTGATCTTTCATCACATAAATGAATTAACTTATCATAAATGTTAGAACTTCATTATTTGGGAAATATATAGTTATATATTGTATATATTATTATCTTCCCTTATTTATTTTTTGGGTAATTGTAAAAAAAATACAGATAAATGAATCATAATCATAATCCATTATATCTTTCAGTAATTGATTAACATTCTCTATAACCCATCATTTTGCCATCGGTGCTTCATCCCATATAATCAAGCGTGCTTTACGTAATAGCTCAGCAGCACCACTTTGTTTTGACTTGCTACATTGACTTGATTCACTTACATCCATTGGTATTTTAAAACGTGAATGGGCTGTTCTTCCCCCTGTCATTATCGCGGCAACAACTCCAGATGTTACAGTTGCAAGTGTTATGAAATGCTTGGATCTAAGATGGGTCAACAATGCGCGATATAAAAATGGTTTTCCCATTCCACCAGACCCATTAATAAAGAACATGTCCACTTTCTTACTTTTCACACTATTCAAGGCCATCGAGAAAGCTTTGTGTTGTTCAGGATTTAACATTCCCTCGCTTTACTTCTGGAGGTATTTCTATTGAAATCTCGTCTTATATTTCTCTACATAAATCATTACCTATGTTTTCCACATCAATAGGAAAATTTGGAAGATCGTATAAACTAATATTGTTTCCCATACTCTCCAATAAATGATTCAAACTTTTTAAAGTTTTGGCAGTAAGCATCTCATCGAGGTGCTTTTATCTCTTCTAAAATCCTCAGACATTGGTTCAAAGTATGTATCCCAAAGAATTCTCACATCTGTTGGCGCACAATATACAAATATGATAGCAAATAGTCGACGCAATTCATTTGGCATTTGATAAGTGATAGCTTCATTTAAACATTCAAAAATACTTAAATCCAATTCCAACAATCATCTTTTGCGTGCTGCTTGTTTGAAACATGAGCAACGTACATCATTCATCGTTAGCAAGTCTTCAAAAGATCTTGGCCCCCTGACATGATTCAGAAGTAACCTCTCATAATACCTTTCACCTTCATTGGGATTTGCAATATGTATACGCCCAATCACATCTCTTTTCTTTCTTTTTTTTCTAACATATACCTTCTTTATCTATACATATATAATGCTCTGGAAATTCACGATAGAGATACTTTCTTGCTTCTTCATTGTTAGAGCACTCATATTAGCTAATTTCCTTCCACCCATATTGCTGCAACTTGATCGGCTGATGGTGAATTGTATACTCGTTTATCTAATTTCACATCTTTTGAGAAATGAAGTTGAACATCATCCATTGATGGAAAATCATTTAACCTTCTAAAAACTTTTGCATATGGATTTCCATCTAGAATTCTCATGAATTTATTCACAGTAATTTCAGATAAAGTTGAGTTCTCAAATATGTTCATTCTGTTCTCAATCTCATTTTATGTTTTCATAAAATATAATTGAAAATAGCTAGGACCATCTTCGTTAGATATTAACCCAAGAAGGTCGTGACACACCATTTCTTGCGCTCGAAAAGTATAAAATCCTCGTCTTGCAGATACAAGGTCTTTATCTAATTCTAATCCAAATGAGGTAAAGGAAAACATGCAATTAAATAGACGGATAATTTTTCAAAATTATATGGCCTCTTCTGTCTGAGAAGTAAACAACTCATATACTTCACCAGGAACTTCAATAGGCGCCAATTTGATTTTTCCATTATCACAATAAAATGTTGGAGTCTTCATACTCAAATCTCATAGCACCATAATGTATGCAATTGGGCTTTCCTTTTAGTTCATGTATCTCCAAACATATAGACTCGTTTAATCTTAAAACTAAAAAAAAAAATTTATATTAGAGAAAATGATGAATGAAAATTATATTTGATTCATAATTAATACTACTAACCTTCTAATTCAGTTGTAACTTGATTCTTAGGAAGACATGCGACACACGAGTCTTTGTTCTTTCGGTACGTTTTTGAGCTATCGATATACTCATGCTTTTGAGTAGCATTTAGATTGCTATATTTTCTCTTCATCTTATCACAATTCCGTTGACGATAGACATCTCTCACTATTGCATAAATATGTTGTGGTTAAAAAAAATCAAAATGTTTTAAACAAAAATAAATAATAAATCTTACATAATGATAATTCGGATGTTGACGATCTTCGATGCATTATAGAATTTCAATTAAATTAGGTAGTCATACTCTTAAAACAAATAAACCGATAAAAAAGGTTCTTTTTAATTATGGTCTCTTAGATGAATTTTAATTTTTATTAGATTAATTATTTTATTTAATTTTCTTATACAGATTTGATACACTACTAATATGTAGGACTTATACCTTTTTGCACATGAAAAGTCCAAAAAAAAAAATAATCTTTTTCAATTTTAGTATTTTTATGAATTTCAATTTAATTTTATAATTGCTTAAATTTCTTTTATTAGAATATATATAATTAATTAGTTAATTACTTAGCAACAATAGAGTACTCATTGTGTCCAAACTCCTTTTACCACAACACATGAAAAGTCTGAATATAAAAAAAATAGTCTTTTTCAATTTTAGTGTGTAATATGAATTTCAATTTAATTAGATAACTGCTTAAATTCCTTTTATTAGAATATATATAATTACAATTTTAATTAAACTCATTTTATTAGAATATATATAATTGTGATTTTACCATTAAAAATATACAAATATAAGGCTATTTTTGACTACTCAAATTTTTACAAAAACATTCATCCTTTTAGAATAGTATAGATAATTATAATACTAATCATCTTTCTTAATCTCCATGAAATGTTCAATTTCGACAGATAGAATGAGATGGATGAAGTATTTCTCCAGTAAATGAGGAAGAAGAAGAGGACGATGATGATTATGATATAATATTTAATTTTATAATGTAATAATTTTTGTACCAATACATTAGGCACTTATATTAATCATCCCAAAAAATGAAAGTGTCCTGATATATAAAATATTGGGACACTTTGCACTGTCCCCATAGGTGTTTTTTTGTTGTAGTGTATAATTTCCTATGCGCTCGTACACAAGTTTGTCCTCATGCATCAATACTGCTGTTGCTGGTCCACTGTTTCCGAGCTGTTTTGCTTTATCCATTTTAGGTGTATTGGTGTATCCTCAGCTCCATTTTGTCTCTTTCAAATTACCACATTGACATTATTCTCAATAATTCTCCTCAATTCTATGCTTGTATTAGGTATCTCTAAGCCTGTAATAGAAAGATTCCTAAATTCAGACTCATCGGAGGATCTAGATACAGTAAGCAGCTTATTAGATTTCCAGGTTATCAGATTATTTCCTAGAAATATACAAACTCTTGAAGTTGATCTTCTATCATCAATAGTCGATGCTGTCAACATCAACATCATATTAAAATTCTTGCAGGGGCTAATCCATAAAAATCCATAGTTCCACTAAAATATCTTATGATCCTCTTGACTATTATTAATTAAATTAAAATTTAAAAAGTCACAAACATCATATATATTATAAATAATATAAAATAAACCCTAAACTATTTTTAAACTGGATTAAAATATTTTGAATTCTAAATAATTACTTTAATAATAAAAAAACAAAGAAATGTTATAAAATAATAAATAAATCATAAAACAATATGAAATATGTTAAATATATATATATATATATATATATATATATATAAATATATTTTATGTACAAATAATTATCAAATAATTTATAAAAATAATGATGATAGTAACAATTTAAATAATATAAAATAAATATTATTTCACAATAATTCTATAGAATAAATTAAAAATAATTTAAATCTTGAATAATCATTTACTAAATCCTAAAAGTAACAAAACACAATTAAAATGCTGTAAATAATAAAATAATTAGAAAAATATGAGTTTAGTTAAATAAATATAACATATATGTTTAATTATAAATAATTCTTAATAATTTCTAAAATGAAATAAAATTTAAATATAAATATTATAATATAATATAATAATACAAATATGAAATTATTTTGAAATCAGATAAATATATAATAAAATTATCATTAATTTCTAAATATTTATTTTAAAGACATTGAAAAACTATATTGGCGATAGTGATAAAGTAAATTAAATAAATATATAAAAGTTACTTTTAAATAGTTTTTTTTTTGTATATTAAAAGTTGATAATAAACAATAATGTACCATGTAACTCCATATGGTCATATAGAATCTCGCACTACATTGTGCCTTCGTGTCTCCCCATTGATTACGACGCAACAGGGTTAAGGACTGGATATGGTGGGCTAATGGTGCGGAAARTTGCCGTTGATTCGAACGGGTCTCATCTTGATAATTCCAGATCTGCTAAATTGCTTATGGAAAATTTGTAGCTGATTCAAATGTAGGGATGAGATTGTAGGTGTGGGCGAAAGGGTGTGTGTTATCCTATTTGTAACAATATGCTTATGAATATTGAGGTTGTATGAAATGTGAAGTTTGAGAAGGCGTTGAAGATCTACTGTGTAGTATGTAATTCAACGATATAGTATGGGATTTTATATACAGCGACCGGCAGAGTTGACCGAGCAATGATAGTATAAAATTAAATAGAGGAGTATAAATTTTATTTGAAAAATAAATGAGAAGTTGAAGTTTCATTGGACTAKTAGGGATAAAATGTTTGCCTATGGAACATACCAAAATTGCCCTTGAAACAAATATGAACTATCTCCATATTGGATCTTATAAATCAGACAGAATTTCATTCTTCCGGCAGATAATTAATTAGTTCTGTTTCATGAAAAGAATAATGAATCATTTGTWAACTTTGATTTCCCGACAAATAGTTGCAGTCAATAAATTTTACAAACTTAAGCATATCATCAATTAAACAACCATGAGCATATTTAAAACTTAAAGAAGAAAAAATAAGAATCAAAGGGCATCATTTGTAGAAACTATCAAGATTTCAAAAATAAAATGTCCGAATACATGTGTATGTAAAAATTCACCCAACTCATATATAAATTATGCTAATAAAGCATAATTTTCAAAATGATTGGTACTAAGTAACCACAATGAAGGGTATTAAATGCTCATTCTGTTTCCTCCCAATCTGGCATACCGATCGTATCATACATATTTAAACAAACTAAGCCAGAAACACTTCGAGTACAAAACAGCAAGATCCAAATATGAAATATATTTGGAACACCAGGGTTCAATAAAACATGAGAGGTCATGATTAGACCTTTATTATCCAGTGGAAATTTTATTGCTATTTATTTTAATTTTTTTTTTACTGAATATAGAATTCATATGGATTTCCAAGTTTCCACCTTCCTAAAACTAGTGTTGTCATAGCTGATATACCATGCCTCGTTATCAGCTCTCAAAAATATGCTTTTCCGGYCATTATCCCGGGCCCGGTCATATGCCGGAAACGTGGCATACTTCTGGCCAAACACYGCGCTYGCATAATACACATTCTTTTCGTTTACATCGACCTTGAACTGAAATTCCTTGCCGGGCCCGCTCAGCTCGGCCGAGGCCTTGTAAAACCCGCCGACTTTGATAGTAAGGCTGATGGGAGGAGAATAGTCACGGKTAGACACTGCGTTGAGGAAGTGGATCACCGGAGCCACGTTGCTGGCTTTAATTTCAGCGGCTGTCGAAGAGGATAAATTAACTGCTAATGCCAAGAGCATTGGGAAAAATATGAGTTTTGAGGTCATTTTTCTTTTCTTCTTTTTTCCTTTTAATTTCGGTTTTTTTGGTTGATTGGTGGTGGTACTGAGAGTCTTATTATGCTTAGGATTTTATAATGTAGAGAAAATCGTTTGAATTGACCAATAATTAATAATATTGATTGTAATAGATGTACAATAAATACTATTTTGAATTTTTCCTAAATAACTCGGATGTATTTGTCCTCATTTATTTATACATTCACACAATACGCATGTTTTGAAAATGTTTTTATCATTCATCACTTTAAGTTCTCAACATTAAAGATCATATTGAAAATATGAGTGAAAACAAATTTACACGAATAACCGTACCATACCCATTAATAATCACCCAGGCAAAAAATGTACAGATAAAGTGATGAAATAAGTCACAATGCATGGTCATGCAGATATGTAAAACAGCTCACAGGTCCCATGCTCTTCACTGTATACCTGGTTTGTCTTGTAGTTATTGCAAGCTGTACAAACGGAGTCAAACATCTTTAGCATATTCTGTTATATTTAACAGATGCAGCTAGGTTTTAGTTTACCTATAGGTTAGCTTCACGTGTCCAGGGCTTGCAGCCTTTAGTGTTTGTGTGCAGCCCTTTATATAGACAACTCTAGGTCTTATTGTAGTTCATGTTTTTTCTGAAACCTTCAACATGGTATCAGAGCTGGTTCCTGAACCAGGCGCTGGTACTACTGCCATAGCCTTTATTTAGTCAGCCTTATCCGGTCACACCATGGCTGAATCATCCTCAGCCACATCTGCAAATATTACCCTCAATAATGCAAATTCTAATCTACAAATAATTCAGCCTCAGTCACAACTCCTTACAACCAAACTATCAGACTCGAATTATCTTATCTGGAAACAACAGATCCTCACAGCTGTAAGGGGTTATGGACTTGAAGAGTATCTCAATGGATCTGTGCCTATCCCGCAAAAGCGCATCAAAAATCCTGATAATCCAGATGCTCTAGTGTTAAATCCAAAGTTTCTTGCCTATCAAAGGCAAGACCAGTTGCTGGCCTCATGGTTGCTTTCATCACTTTCAGAAGGACTCTTGGTACTTATGGTGGGTTTAGATACTGATCATCAGATGTGGAGAGCTTTGGAGACAAATTACTCCAGTCAAGCTTTAGCCAGGGAAATGCAATACAAATTGCAGCTAACCACAGTCAAAAAAGGGAGTCTTTCCATCAGAGAATATCTCAACAAGGTGAAGTTATGTTGTGATGCTCTAGCCTCTACTGGTCATAAAATTTCAGAAACAGATCAATTCATGCATATTCTTGCTGGTCTTGGGAGTGAATATGACTCAGTGGTTGTTTCAGTCACTTCTAGACCTGATTTCTGTATTGTGAACCAAGTGAGTGCTCTTTTACTTAGCTTTGAAAATAGGATTGAAGCTACAAATCTCAGTCTAGTTGATGATGGTAGCACACTAGTTGCTAATCTTGCTGTTCAAGGAACCAAAAGAGAAACCTACAACACCTATCAGAATGCAAGAGGAAGGGGAAACTATTCTAGAGGTGCTGGTAGACAAACAAGAGGAAGAGACAGAGGAAGGAACTCCTTCAATAAGGTGGCTTGTCAGATTTATCATTATACAAATCAAACTGCTGATAAATGTTACTACAGAGGGGATTTGAACTTTGTCCCTAATTCATCAAGCCAGAATCAGAGTACTAGACAGTTCAGCAATAAGATCTTTAATCCCACTGCCATGGTTGCCTCTTCTCAAAGCCAAGACAGCAACTCAGTTACCTCAGACACTTTGAATTGGTTCCCTGACTCTGGTGCTACAAATCATGTTACTTATGACATGTCAAATCTCAATACCATTTCAGAATTTCAAAGATCAAACAAGTTGCACATGGGAAATGGAACAGGTCTGAAAATTACTCACATTGGTAACACTGAAATTAAGTCTCCATCTTGTGCCTCTATATTTCATCTCAAGAATCTCCTACTTGTTCCTTGTATTACAAAAAATCTCATGAGTGTATCTCAGTTTGCTCAAGATAATCATGTATTCTTTGAGTTTCATCCTACTTTTTGTGTTGTTAAGGATCTAGCTTCGGGGGTGCCTCTACTTCAAGGGAAACTTAAAGATGGACTGTACCAGTTTGAGTTCAGAATCAAAGATAGAGGGAAATCTCAAGCAGATAATCCTCTCCTTAATAAAGTTGTTAATAAGGTGGTGGTAAATCAACCTGTAGTTAATCTTTCTGAGTTTCAAAAAATAAATTTGTGTGTTTGGCATCAAAGGTTAGGACGTCCTACTGTTGAGACTGTTGAGAATGTTCTTAGCTGTGTAACATACCTCTTGAAGTGAATAACAATAAGTTTCCTTTATGTGATGCCTGCTGCAAGTCCAAGATACACAAATTACCTTTTCCTGAGTCTCATGCTTCTTACTCTCATACTTTTGAATTAATTCATAGTGATTTATGGGGGCAATCTCCTGTACACACTTATTCTAATCACAGGTACTATATAAGCTTTGTGGATCAGTATACTAGATATACTTGGATCTATTTTTTGAAAACAAAAAATGAGGCTCTTGCTGCCTTTACTCAGTTCAGCAAAATGGTGGAAAATCAGTTTAAAACTAGAATCAAAATCCTCCAAAGTGATGGAGGGACAGAGTTTCTGAGTTTCTCTCCTTTCTTACAGCAACAAGGTATACAACACAGGATTTCTTGCCCTTATACTCCAAAACAGAATGGTCTTGCTGAAAGAAAACACAGGCACATTGTAGAGGTTGCTTTAGCTCTGTTAGCTCAATCATGTGTTTCACATTATTTTTGGATTGATGCTTTTAGGACAGCTGTCTATCTTATGAACAGGCTACCAACAAGAGTCTTGAAGGGTAAATCTCCATATCAGTGCTTATATTCAATTACACCAGATTATACTCAGCTCAAAGTCTTTGGATGTCTATGTTACCCTTATATTAGACCTCTCAATAAACATAAATTGCAGTTCAGGTCATTGACCTCTACTTTTATTGGATATCGTGACAATTACAAAGGTTACAAGGTGCTCTTTCCCTTAGGGAAAATGATCATAACCAGGCACATTCTATTTGAAGAAACCAGTTTTCCACACCTTGGTAAAACCTCTGCCAAACCTACTTCTATAAATACTGAAACATCAAAATTACCAGCTCCTACCATTATCATTGTTTCTAAAACCTCTGAAACTGCCTCTACTGGTTACAAGTGTCCTTCTCATGGAAACTCCTTAACAGGCCATCACACTACTAATTCTTCACCTCACACTCCTCATATACATTCTCCCCTGTCCAGTGCAACCACAATACCACTTGTAGTTGATCTTCAGATTGAAAATAACAACCAACTTTCAACTCCCTCTCCTAGACCTAAACATCCCATGGTCACAAGGTCTAAAGAAGGAATCTTCAAACCCAAAGCATTTGTATCAGTCAATTCAGAAGTTGAACCATCCTCAGAAAAGGAAGCCTTTCAGTTTGAAAATTGGAGGGAGGCTATGCAATCAGAATATTCCTCTCTAATGAAGAACAGCACCTGGACTCTTGTACCTGCCCCCTCAAATAAGCCTATTGTAGAGTGCAAATGGATTTATAAGGTCAAAAGGAATTCAGATGGCTCCCTAACCAGATACAAAGCCAGGTTAGTGGAAAAAGGATACACTCAAAGTCCAGGGATAGACTACCAGGAGACATTTAGTCCTGTGACCAAGCATATCACTATCAGAATTGTCTTAACTCTTGCTGTGAACTTGAATTGGACTATAAGGCAACTTGATGTTAACAATGCTTTCATTAATGGAGACTTGGAACAAGACATTTATATGCAGCAACCACCAGGATTTGAAAGTCAGCAACAGTCTAATCTTGTCTGCAAACTAACAAAGGCTATCTATGGATTAAAACAGGCTCCAAGAGCTTGGTACTGCAAGCTCAAACAAGAATTACTCAGTCTGCAGTTTCAAGGCTCAAAGGTTGATCCCTCCTTATTTTTTAAGATAAAGGATCAAAGTTACATCCTGGTTTTGGTATATGTGGATGATATTATAATCACTGGAAATGTTGATTCAGAGATAAACTGTCTTGTTCAAGGTTTAAATCAGAAATTTGCTCTTAAGGACTTAGGCACTTTGCATCATTTTTTGGGAATTGAAGTTAAGAGCAGTACTCATGGTCAATTGCATCTTTCTCAGAGTCAATTTATCAGAAGTGTTTTACAGAAGTTTGGTATGTCCAATGCAAAGGGCATAGACTCACCTATGGGATCAAAGGCTCGGTTTTCCAAGTATATTGGAAAAAATAATGTCAATGCAACTACCTACAGGAGTATAATTGGAGCTTTACAGTATATAACAATAACAAGGCCTGAGATAACATTCAGTGTGAATAAATTAAGTCAGTACATGCAAAATCCACTTGAACCTCATTGGAAATGAGTGAAGAGAATAATGAGGTATCTGACAGGAACTCTCACTTATGGCCTGACTTTTTCTAAATCACCTCACCTTGATATCATTGCTTACTGAGACTCAGATTGGGCCACAGACATGGATGATAGGAAATCAGTCTCAGGTTTCTACATCTATCTAGGACAAAACCTGATTACTTGGTGTTCAAAAAAACAACAAATCATTTCCAGATCAAGCGCTGAGGCTGAATTCAGGAGCTTGGCTCATTGTTCCACTGATATTATCTGGATCACTTACCCTCTCAAGGAGCTGTCCTTTCCTTTGAAAACAACTCCTGTTATTTGGACAGACAACATAGGAGCAGAGGCTCTGGCTGCTAATCCAGTACTCCATGCCAAGGAAAAACACATTGAGCTAGACCTATACTTTGTCAGAGAAAAGGTTAACCAGGGTGTGTTCAAAGTCCAACATGTTCCCTCTGTGGATCAAATTGCAGATGTTCTAACCAAACCTTTGTCAGATCAATCTTTCACTTGGTTCAGGTCCAAACTCAATGTTATCCCTTCTCCATGTTCAGATTGAGGGAGGCTGATGAAATAAGTCACAATGCATGGTCATCCAGATATGTAAAACAGCTCACGGGGTCCCATGCTCTTCACTGTACCTGGTTTGTCTTGTAGTCATTGCAAGCTGTACAAACGGAGTCAAGAATCTTCAGCATATTCTGTTATATTTAACAGATGCAGCTAGGGTTTAGTTTACCTATGGGATAGCTTCACGTGTCCAGGGCTTGCATCCTTTAGTGTTTGTGTGCAGCCCTATATATAGACAACTCTAGATCTTATTGTAGAATGATGAACAGCTGCTTTCAGATGATGAATAATATGTTATGCTATTTTCATGTTTTTCTGAAACCTTCAACATAGAGAAAGAATAATCTTTAGGAAGAAACAACTACACCAATCTATAATTTAGAAATAGGATCCGTGCTTTATTCCACAAGCTGGATTGTATTCATTTTAGAGTGTCTCATGTTTATCGGGAGGCGATGGATGCGTTATCTAAGTTTGCGCAGCATACAATAGTGATTGTTGGTGGAGTTCGGCTCCAATGTTTGCCCACAAGGCTCGGGCCATCGATCTCTTTAATTTGTATACTGCTCGATAATTGTTTTTTAATTTATTTACTATCCTTTAGGTGATCGGCCCGTGGTCCCAAAGGTATGTATTTTTTTGGGACGACACATTTTTCTCTCGGATTTATCCCACAAGGGTTCGTTTATCCTAAGAAGTTTTAATAAGGTCTCTCTCCCATAGGTCAATTGATCGGTCGTGTGATCATTGAACATTTTTCTTTTTTTTTTTTCGTCTTTATTTAATAGAGAAACAAAAACAACGCCAATCTACAATGAGTAACAACAAAAATCATCAATCTGATTCAACTACGACATCGGAATATACAATTCCAAGAAATACAAAGCCTCATTTGCTTTAACTCAGGTCCAATACAATACTCATTTTTTTCACACAAAAATAATATAAAATAAAATTATAATTAGCCTAATCAAGAAATAAATACCATTTGTTTGTTTACATTTGTATTGCACGTCACACATGATATACAAAATTCCGAAAGTCTTCCTCAAGAAAAATCAAATTCCTTTATATATTTCTCTTAGTGTTCGGTATATGTAAAATTCAAAAAATCAAAGATTAGAGACATTCTAGAACGGCTGTCTAGAATACCTTCTAGAAATGTCTGTTCGATGGCATTTTCGTTATTAAATATCATATTTCTAGAACGGGTTTATAATGTTCCATCTGAAAACATGAGACTGGCCACATCTAGAAGGTATATTAGAAAATTCTTTCTGGTATATAGCCTTTTACAAAGTATACGTTCATCATTTAGAAGGTATATTATGAATACCTTCTGGTATATTACACATTTAACATAATTGACTAATTGGCATTTATGATATGTAATGGTTGATTAATTGCATGGGAAAAATATAATGAGACTAAGAGAAATATCATACTGATTGCTTTTATTATGTGGGTTGCTAACCTTTCATAAATTCAACTTTAGCACGAAGTCGAAACATTTAACTGAAATCTGTGTACTCACCAAATACACGCCAGAGCCCAAAACCATCTGTCTATTACACAAAACATAGTAAATACTTCACAACTCGCACGAATAATAAAAATATTGTATTACACAATCTTTGAAGTTGATCTTCTATCATCAATAGTCGATGCCCAGTCAACATCAGCATCATATTAAAATGGATAAATTCCATTTTTAGTATCCAAATTATGCCTAAATTTCAGGACCAGTACCCCACGTTTTAAAAGTATCAATATCAGTACCACGAATTACCTTCTTCTCTCAAATTTCATACCCCGCGTTGACCTGCCGTTAAAAACTAACGGATACCAACGACCTCAGGTTAGGGTTAGATTTACCCCATCAAATAGAACCCTAATTTTCACAAAACTAAATCACAATTTCATATATTTTCGTGTTTCCTGATTTCCACTCTTTCTTCTCATCATCTGAATCTTGAAGCAGTTGTGGATTAGCAGTTATAATTAATACTAATATACTCGCTTGCTCGCCATTTATTAATAATTTAGTCTTGACTGATTCTTGATTGGATTAATTATTGAGCGATGGGAAATTACTTAAAAGAGATAGAAGGCAAAACCGCTCACGATCCTTACTGCACCAAAATCGGGTCGAAGTGGTGCGTGTGGGTGCCGGTCCTTGTGATAGTGGGGGTCGGGCCGTCGGGGCTAGCGGTGGCGGCGTTCATGAAGGAGAAGGGGGTGCCGTCCCTGGTGGTGGAGAGATCCAACTGCATCGAGACGCTGTGGCAGCTCAAGACCTATGACCGGCTGAGGCTCCACCTGCCCAAGCAGTTTTGCGAGCTGCCATTGATGCCCTTCCCCAAGAGCTTCCCGACCTACCCCTCCGAGCACCAGTTCGTGCGCTACCTGGAGGACTACGCCAACCGCTTCGGGATCCGGCCCGTCTTCGGCAGATGGGTGGTCCGGGCCGAGTTCGATAGGGTTCTGGGGTTCTGGTAGGTGGCCACGGCGGGGGAGGGGGAGGCGGCGGTGGAGTACATCTGCCGGTGGCTGATCATGGCGACGGGGGAGAACGCGGAGGCGGTGGTGCCAGCGATCGAGGTGATGGCTGAGTTCGGCGGCGACGTGGTGCACACGAGCGGGTACAAGAATGGAGGGTTTTACGAGGGGAAGAGAGTGCTGGTGGTCGGCTGTGGGAATTCGGGTATGGAGGTTTGTTTGGATCTCTGCAATCATCATGCCAGATTATGGTGGTTTTATCTCCATCACAGTGACAAAAATGCTTTTCATATGAATAATCATATGCAAAATGATTCGGGTAAATTATAAAGATTAATTAGATCAACTACACACACCTTTCGTATAAATTCGGGTATGGAGGTTTTATCTCCATCACAGTGACAAAAATATTTTTCATATGAATAAATCATTATTCCACGAGAATCTATCCGGACCAAAATTTGTGGCATGATTTTTTCTCATATTAGAGTATTCCAATGTTTGGAGGTGGTGAAAACACTGAAAATGGGATGAAAGAGGTGGTGAAAACACTGAAAATGGGATGAATTTTTTTTTTTTTTTTTGCGCTTCTGCCAGGTTACAAAGGCAGTTTTTTGGCGCCAAACTCTCCAATTTTCCTCCCATTTTGTGGTCTCTGTTAGTTTTTAATGGGCAGGTCAACACAGGGTATGAAGTTTGAAAGAAAAATGTAACTCACGGTACTGATATTGATACTTTTAAAATGTGAGGTACTGATCCTGAAATTTAGGTATAGTTTGGGTACTAAAAATGGAATTTTGCCTTATTAAAATTCTTGTAGGGGCTAATCCATAGTTTCACTAAGATATCTTATGATCCTCTTGACTACTATTTAGTGGACTCTGCATATACTGACTGGCTGACATTATTCACAACAAAACTAATGTTAGGTCTTATCAAAGTATCATAATGCAATGTTCCAACAATCTTCCTATAAAAACCTAAATTTTCAACAAGTTGGCCAGAAAATTTTGATGAAGTAGGACTTGAACCATATAAGAAGTGATACCTTTTGCCGCCTTCATGCCTGCTCTATAATGTACTTTTCAATGTACTTTCTCTGATTTGGAACGAGTCTTGTAGAGTTATATCCATAAAACTCATTCATTAAGCAATATGTAAAGTTATATTTTTATTCTTATCAATTCGGAGCAAATTGTTCTGTGTAAATTTATTGTAAATAAAATAAGACAACTAGTAATATTGATGAATGGAATATATATTTGTACTAATTATCTTTCCCCCATTCTTGTTTATAACTTTGTCTTCATAATTTCCTTGACTTTGTTCATGATGATGGTCATCTTGCCCCTTCAATTGTGCCATGTGCAATAAGAATCTTGTCGAGTTTAATAAAAAGTCATCTTTTGTTTTGTGTTTGTATTAGAAAAATAAACTGCTCCACCTGGACAAAAAAAAGATCAATGTTACAAAGTTAGCACCACGTGAGTGAACCAAATCAAACTATCACCAAGTCAAATCAGTTACTCCATATGTGAGACTTGGAACCCAAAACCTCCAAGGCTCTGTTTGAAGAAGTCTTGCTGGATCCAAACTAAGATTTTGACTTTAAGAATTCCAAATTATCTTTCTTTTTCTTTTTTTTTCAATTAACATTTTAAATATGTACTTTTATTCTTTTTATATGGCATGGAGCCTACAACTGGTATAGTTTAAGTTTATCCACACAAACTGCAGTTGAATAAATGGAGAATTCATATTGCTTCTTCATTACGGTTGTTTCCCTTTTATTACTAAGCAACTCTGATCAATTCTTGGGTAGAAGAATATCTTTAAACCCCACCACCACCGATCGAAATGCACTTCTTACAATCAAAAAAAGCATCACACCAGACCCTTATGGTGTCCTGGCCAAGAATTGGTCCAGTAACACTTCTGTTTGTTCCTGGATTGGAGTCTCTTGCAGCACCAAACACCAAAGGGTTATATATTTAAACATTTCCGGTTTCGGCCTTAGAGGAACTCTGCCTCCACAACTCGGAAACTTAACGTTTCTAAAATATTTAGACATCAGTTCCAACAATTTCACGGGCCCCATACCAAATGAGCTATCGCGTTTGCACCGCCTGAGAGCAATAAATGGGAGTTACAACTCATTCACCGGAGAGATACCATCATGGTTTGGAGCCTTACCACAACTTGAACAACTGCGCCTAAGAAACAACACCTTCTCGGGCACAATCCCACCGTCTCTGTTCAATAATTCCAAGCTAAAGACATTAAGTTTGCGTTACAATTCTCTTAATGGGAGCATTCCAGAGGAGATTGGCAATTGTACTTCACTGCAAAATGTGTACTTAGACTATAACCTGTTAACGGGCACCATCCCGTATGGTATCTTCAATCTGTCCTCCATTAAAGAAATTTGGATTATGAGTAATTACCTTTCGGGCAGGCTCCCAAGTGATATCTGCAATAATCTCCCGAACCTCACAACGCTTGCAATCTCAGAAAATCAAATCGATGGCCAAATACCACGGAATATATGGAAATGCAGGGAGCTTGAGATCCTGTCGTTATCATACAATGGTTTCAACGGCGAAATCCCAAGTGAAATTGGAAGGTTGAGCATGCTTAGGGAGTTGTATCTGGGGTACTATACCAATTATAAAGGTATGATTAAATTAATCAGATTGAATTTGGTCACATTAATTATTTAGCATCTTTTAATCGGTAAATAGACAATTTTCAGGAGGAATCCCAGTAGAATTTGGAAACCTTTCACGGTTGGAGATATTAGACATCAACAGGGCATCTCTCACAGGAAATTTAATTAATTAATATTCAGTTATATTATATCTTTATTATTATATATTTCTTTTTTTAGAGTCTTGATATGATTCGGATTATTATTACTTACAGGGTCTATACCAAAGGAAATTGGAAGATGCACTTCCTTGAGGGAACTATACCTCGACAGTAACTACTTGACAGGTAATATGTTTATTAATTCTTTATATATTTATTTATTTTTATGAGAAGAGCAGAGAAAAATCATCTAATTAACATTACTATTTATGATTGATTCAAATAATTACATACAGGGCCCATTCCAAACCAGATTGGCAACTGCACTTCCTTGACGGGAATATACTTTGGTAGTAACCACTTCACAGGTAAGAATGTTCTTTCTCTCAGGACATAAATCATTCTCACAAAATTAATTGGGCAATTTGATCCTATAATTTTTGGAAAATGGCAAAATGCTCCTGCAAATTACTTAATTTCGCAAAATAGTCTTGTAACTATATAAACATCTCAAGTTTAGTCCTATAAAATGTACAATTTGCCAAATAATTCTCTAACTAAATAATCTCAACTTTGGTCACAATTTCATCAACAACTACGAATAGCATTTCGCTCACGTGACACACGTTGACCAAAATGGAGATTTTAATATAGTTACATGACTATTTTGCAAAACGTAGCTTTTATAGGACACATGAAATGTTATATAGTTACATACTTTTTTTTTTCTTTTTTTCTTTTGTAAAACGTAAATTTATTTAGTGACCACGAATTTGTAGCTTTAAAAGGGTTTCACATTAGGTTTGCGGTTTATTTCATCTGCTCCTACAACTGTGTCCAAGTTACTAAAATGATACAGATGTTTTAGTGACTTAGATCAAATTTTAGTATCATTTTAGGACCATAATTGCATAAAAATAGAAGTTTGGACGAAAATTATACAAATAGCAAAATTTGAAAGATTGAATTAATTTGCCAAATAAGATACTCGCTTACGCCGGTAGATGTACACCATAGAAATTGTACCCAATGAAACTAATAAAATGTCACCGACAAATTTGAACGACAAGACCAATTCAAAAGTCAATTCTGGTGGGCGCGCATAGGGTGTGTATGATAGAGACTTTTGTGCTTGGATTATACTCGTGAAAAAGATTATATGGATTGGATGGCAATTTCATTTAATGATGTAAATTCCTAACTAGCGACAAGACAAATTCAAAAGTCAATTCTGGCGGACTTGCATAGTGTGTGTAAAAGAGACTTGTGTGCTTGAATTTGACTCGTGAAAAAATTTCCATGGATTGGATGGTCATTTCATTTAATAATATATTTGTGTGAAGTTGAGATCAGATGAAAGATTTTTTTTTTCTTCTCAAACTTTAATTAATTTGACACTTTGTATATTAATTTAATAATTTTTATATATTTATTTCTTGAACTATGCATTTTTTATATTTCACCTCCTTGAGTTGATTTTTTTTCGCACAATTTACGGGCAAAATATTTTTTCCATATGACTCTTTGAAATATTGTGCATGGAAGGACGATTTTGTCTCTTATTGTGCAAAAAAATCCGCCAAAAACAAATTTCGATAACAATTTTCGCCAGAAAATGGCTTAGAAATGTAAAATATAAAAAATGCATAGTTTATGAAACAAACTTTAAGAGAAAAAAAATGAGGAGGCAAAATGTCAAACTTGATTGAATTTGGGGAAAAAAAACTTTACCCTTGAGATTACTTGAAGTAAGTGAACTACTAAGTAAAAGTTTATTTAAAACAGACTCAAGACTAATAGTAGTAGTCAACTCTCATGCATCACAGTTTGATCGAATGGTCTGATTAATATTTACTCCGATCCTATCTTGGTGGATATTGATTATCTTTTTTTTTACTCCTCGTGGAAAATAGATTTTGGTTAAATTGAATTTTTGGTCCATTAATTGTGAGCAATTGTTACGGTCAATAAAACTGTTTAGTACATTACATAGTAAACAAAAGTACAATATTATTACAAGTCTCAACATGATCATTCTGATGTATGGCAGGTGAATTACCACAAGAGCTTGCTAATCTGCCATTCCTCGAGATTTTGGTCGTGAGCAATAACTCCTTATCAGGCTCCATCCCATCGTCCATCTTCAACATATGAACGTTGCAGCTTTTAGCACTTTCCCGCAACCAATTTTCAGGCAGCCTTCGTATTCCTGCTAAGTCGTCGTCCCTCTCCAATCTTCAAGTGCTGCTTTTAACGAATAACAGACTCGTCGGCGAGATTCCAAACTCTATCACCAATGCTTCTAATCTTACTGTCTTGGAATTTTCCAACAACTCATTCAGTGGCCCCATTCCCAACTTTAGTAATTTAAGGCTCCTACAACAGCTTTCGTTCGAGAATAATAATCTAAGTGGAGCACAATCCCCGGATCAGGAATTAGGATTTCTCAGCTCATTAGCTAATTGCAAATATCTGAAGAGACTATCAATATCAAGTAATCCACTTAATGGTATCCTCCCAGCTTCAATTGGAAATTTTTCTACATCTCTTCAGTATTTCGAAGCAGAAAACTGCAACATTAAGGGCGGTATTCCTTCTATAATCGGAAACTTAAGTAGTTTGCAATATCTATCTTTAGAAGGAAATCAACTGACAGGATTCATCCTGCCAACTATTGGAAAATTAAAGGATCTTCAAAGATTATTTCTTTCTGGGAATCGACTCCAAGGTTATATCCCTCCTGACCTTTGTCGGCTGAGTAATATGGGTGACTTATACTTGAATGACAATAATCTCACAGGTCCAATACCTGAATGTTTGGGTGACGTTAGATCTTTAAGAAACGTCAACCTAGGATCAAACCGGCTAAATTCCACCGTACCTTCCAATTTCTGGAATCTTAGGGACCTCTTGTTTCTAAACTTGTCCTCAAATTATTTAAGTGGTCAATTTTCATCTCAGGTAGCAAGTTTGAGGGTAATAAACATAATAGACTTGTCGCATAATCAGTTATCAGGAGGTATTCCAGGATCAATCGATGGTTGTCAGTCTTTAATAAACTTGTCTTTGTCAAATAACAAGTTCGAGGGGTCTATCCCTCCATCATTGGGAAATATCAGAGGATTGAGCACGTTGGATTTATCTAATAATAATCTGTCTGGATCCATCCCAGAGTCTTTAGAAGGCCTCAACCTTCTTCAATACTTTAATGTTTCGAATAACAAACTCGAAGGAGAGATTCCCACAGGGGGTCATTTTGATAACTTTACTGCTCAATCATTTTTTAACAACTCCGCTCTCTGTGGTGAAACAAGGTTTCAAGTGCCTCATTGCATCGATAAGAATATTAGCAAATCGAGACTAAATGAAATCGGTCGGTTAATGAAGTATATTTTGCCTCCCATCATATCAGTTATCATTCTGGCAACTATCATTGTACTTGTGCTGATCAGGAGACGAAAATTAAAGAGAGTACCAGCGGAAGCTCATATTTCAGTAGGTGTTACTTGGAGAAGAATTTCATACATAGAACTTGTAAGGGGAACAAATTCTTTCAATGAAACCAACCTAGTTGGAAGTGGAAGCTTTGGTTCAGTATTCCGAGCGACACTTTCAGACGGGTTTGACGTTGCAGTAAAAGTATTCAACTTGAAATTAGAAAGATCTGTCAAGAGCTTCGATACCGAATGTGAAATACTAAGCACCATTCGGCACAGAAACTTGGTCCAAATAATTGGATGTTGTACCAACACAGAATTCAGGGCTTTGGTTCTTGAATACATGCCAAATGGGAGCCTAGAGAAATGGCTGCATTCGGAGAACTATTGTCTGGATTTGATACAAAGACTGCAGATAGCAATAGATGTTGCATCAGCGTTGGAATATCTTCATCATGGTCATACATTTCCTATTGTTCATTGTGATATAAAGCCAAGTAACGTTTTGCTTGATGAAGATATTGTTGCTCATCTTGGTGATTTTGGTATATCTAAGCTCTTTGATAATGGGGAGACTATGGTTCAAACCAAGACCTTGGCGACCATCGGTTACGCAGCGCCAGGTGAGTTCTTATGTATAATATCTTGCATTTGAGTTCCTCTATACATTATTTTTGTTTTCTTCTTCCATTTTCATTTTTCTATGTTATTCAATTCCATGGATTAATTAGGAAAACTCTTTAAAGTTTAGTCTAATTATAAAAGAGTTCAACTATCTTTCAAAATTGAAAAATAAACCATTTATATTTGTTTTTACTTTACACAACGCATCCTATTGAGGTGCATATTTGTTACGAATGCTAACCTCAATGAGGTGCTTGTGATATCTCAAGGAGGCAATTTTAATGTTAAAATGTAGGTGGTAATTCTTTCCTCTGTAATTAGGTCAAACAATATTTAAGGATATATATTTGTGTGATCCCAAATTCTTATCTATTTCTAATCATTTAAGATGATTTATTTGTAATACATATATTAGAGTATGGATCGGAAGGGAAAGTATCAACGAATGGAGATGTATATAGCTATGGAATACTGTTGCTTGAGATTTTTACGAGGAAGAAGCCGACTGACGACATGTTTAGCGAAGAAATGAGCTTAAAGGATTGGGTCCACAAAGCATTACAAGAAAATGCAGTAAGTGAAGTCGTGGCTCCTGATTTGCTAGCTAGAGAAGATAAACAATTCTATGCAAAGGAAGAATGTGTCTCATCTATTTTTAGTTTGGCAATGAGATGTTTAGTTGTTTCACCTGAAAGAATCAACATGATAGAAACCGCAGCTGCTTTGCAGAGGATTAAAGCCAATGTTGTGGTGGACACCACAAGGCGTCAACAATATCCATTGTCCAAGATTAATGTAGTACAATAGATTCAGTTGCCTGCTTTTATGTGGACTAATAACAATGGTATATATGATCTGGTTGGTAGTTAGTATATTTTCATTCCAATATTACGGACTTTCTATTTATTTTGAAAAGATGTTCCACTTATCGCCCAAGGTCTGTGTAGTATTTCTTAATATTTGAATGTGTACGAACTGCTTGTAACTTATCGGTAATAGAATGTAGTTCGAAAAACAAAAACGAGGTTTCAAAGGATCAAACCCTCGTATCCATTTCATTTAAGGGTGGCAGATCGTGTTACTGTGTCTTGATCGTGTCGCACTATCATGTTTTCTTTTTTTCTATCTTATTCGATCCTAAAAGTAACGATAACTGTAAATATCTAACTAAATTTATAATTTTATATTTTTTGTGTCGTGTCTTTGTCACTGTAATCTTGTGCTTCTTATCGTGTTTGTTTATCGTGTCTTGTCAATCATTGGCACCACTAATTTCATAGATCCCCGGAAGTGTTGGTTCAACACAAGTCTTTTTCGGGATGTTTCTCCATTCTCCAATTACCTCAAATTCAGGGCATGGCCAGTTTTTGCTTCTTATTACTAGTTTAAGCTACATCTTATTTGTTGTGATATTCTCAAATTTTGTAGTATTGAAGAGTATTTCATCCGAAAATTGGAGTTCACTTTGTCCAGAAACTGAAATTGTTTTTTTCCCATCAACTGGTTTATAATGACATCGCATTTATTTGAGCCCTTAATCATTTTTTTTCCCTTTCTTTTTTTATAAATGCACGGTGGGGGTGAATGTCATGTGTTATATTGGGCTCCGTAATGGAAACATATCTGGTTCTATAGAAAGATTCAATAACTTATGGGTGGTTGTATTTGAATAGTATACTTTATATATGTGGTGACGAATTTACAGAGTAACTTATAAAAAAAATAGCTATTTAACATACAGTTTTCGTTCGAAAAAAAAAAATATCGCCTAAATCTTTTAATCTCCGGCGACAAGTCGTAATTTTGCAAGATTTTGATTTTTTTTTTCAAGTCAATGATGATGTAGCAAAAAAATTATAGAAACTCAAAATTTTATAAATATATATTTTGAAAAATGGAAAAATATTTTATAAAATCTGGAATTTTTAATATTTACAAAACTATATAGTAAAATATATTAAAAAATCTGAAAATTATTTTGAATACGCGGAAAGAATTATTTAATTATAATTAAATTTGGAAAAATGATTTAAATATCTGAAATTATTTTAAACATGTAGAAAAACATATTAAGAAAAATATTAAATTCTAAAAGTACGGTAAATAAATATTTGATATAAATTAAAAATAAATCTGGAAAAGTATTTTATAAAAAATATTTTCTTTTTATAAATTGTCTATTTTTTAGTTTTTATTTAAACTGACATTGTGTCCCTAATCACATTTAAAATAACTTGAAATTTTATAAATCATTTTTTAATTAATAACTTGAGCTTAATTTTTATCATATTGAAAATAATTAAAATATATATACATTTATAAAAATGGAGATTGATATTTATCATTACAGAGATGTAATTTTATCACAATTAAGATGAACATTTGTCAAAATAGATATGAACATTTATATAACATGCATCTGAACATTTTTATACATTTTGCGTATTTATAAATTTATATTTATCATATTAATAATAAAATTTATCACGATAAATATAAAAAATTATTTTAACAAATAATAATATTTATCATATTGAACATGTTCTTTGCACACGAGTTTATGGTAGAACGTATACTCGAGTGTACTAAATAATTTGTCGGGCAAGCACAATTGGGCTACCAGGCATAACGGGCCCGGTAGAAATTTGTCGTTGTGTTAGGAGAGAGATGTGGCAGTGGACCTGGAGATATTTGGTGTGGCTAAAACGGAGTAGTTGTTGAAGGAGCATGTTGTAAATTGGTGGGAAAATGAAATGAGAAGTTTTGTGATGAAGCAAGTTTGGATGAATTTCATCATCTAAAAAATTATACGTACGAGGATTACGAGACTGCAGCCGGGCGAAGGAAAATTGAGTTTCATCAAATATGATATGAAGGCTTATGATTAATTTATTCTTGATAGATCAAAATATTTATAACCTTGGCTATTAGATGGATACCCAAAAATACACATGGGGTTGAGCAGGCTTGGAATTTATTAATGGACTAGACGGGAAAGCGAATAACAGGGGCGGGCGGATCTATAAGAGTTCAAGAGGTACAACTGTACCCAAAATAAATGATTTATATAAAATACGTCGTAAGTATTCAAACACTCGAGTATTGTGAATTGATTAGTTTCCTTGGTTTGTAATGAATCTCCCGGGGTTCAAACCCTAGATACAAGTATACATTTTTTTTTTTTGTTGTTTTTTTCTTAATAAAACACTCTTTTTTTGTTTTGTTTTGTTTTTTTACAGATTTTCTTTATTTTATTTTATTTTTTCTTTGCAAATAAAATAAGGGTTTTACTCCTACATACATATATATATTTTAATTTATTTTACAAATCTTTTTTTGTTGACTTTTTTTTTTTGCCAATAAAACATAACATAAATTTCAATTTTTCGCAGTTGAACCCTTTGTTTTGATAATCATTGTTATAAAAAAATTTAGAAAAAAGAAGAAAAAGCCCAAAAAGTGTATCATTATTTTTTATTTGTATATTTTGTGTGTGTTGTGTGTGTATATATACATACATATATATATTTCGTACCCCCAAATTCAAAATCCTGCATACGTTACTGGCGAGTAACATAAACAAATGAACACCCCAAGGTGAGAGTATGACGGCTCTTTTTGATATAGAATTTGAAGAGGTGATATATAAGCGAGTGATTTAGTAGGAAGTATATTAATAAGACAATTAGACGTATAATAAAGACTTTATGATGCGGATATCATTGCCTTACAATTAACAATGTTAGCAAACCATTCACATGGACTTATCTCGAAAATGGTAACTTTTCATTAAAAATCATATAATAACTTTACTTGTATGAGGAAATAACTTTATGTGATTATCTTTGACAATAATTGTTGTGGGGTTTTTAATAATTTGATTAGTTTTGGCATTGTATGAGTTTTGAGGTATATTCTTTTTCACGTGAGTTTTATGAGCGAATAGTTTGAATGAGTTTTAAGAATAACTCATATTAATCTTCGTTGAATGTTGATTGGTATTCATATTATATATCATTTCAGGATATTTATTTTCTATTAGATGACTTCTTTATGAAATTATTATGATTGAAATTTTTTTTCTTAGTGTTCTGATTCTAATATTTCATGTTTCAATTGGTTAAACATTAATTTTTGATATTTAGTAAGGTTTTGAAAACCGGATTCATCATTGAACCGGTGAAGTTACAAGTTTATAGGTTCATTCGAATTGAACCGTGGTCGAACCGGTAGTAATTAGTTTTATTTTTAAATATCATTTAATATTTTAAGTGATAAATAAATTTAATAATAATAAACAGTTTAGAAGATCTAAATTATTATAAATAACTAAATCAGTCGACTAAATAGTTGATGTATATGTGAATCCTTTAAATATGTGTTTTTATTTATTTTAAAAATATTAAATAACCGTAAAGAATAAAAAATATTAAGAAAAATAACAGGCAGATTCAATCGAGTTTGTCACCGTTTTTGACCTGTTAGAACAGTCGTTGCGGTTGTTGCTCGCCAGTTTTTAGTGGTGAAACAAATCGATAATGTGATTGGTTCCCGTTTGTACCGGCTAGTCCGGTCTGATTTTCACATCCATGATATTTAGGCTATTACATGAAAATGACTTCTATTTATAACTCATGATGATTAAACCAATCAAGTATGATGCATGTGGAGGTGAATGATTCAGAGAGTTGATTGAAAATTATTTTACTAATTTATGATTCTTAAGAACAATATTTTATAGCGTTCTTGTAATAATTTGAGATATAATTATATATATTATACTATTCATTTGAGATTACACTTTTTTTTTATGATTTGTGTGTGTGTGCGTGTGTGTGTGTGTGTTTCTATTGTCGAAATCAGATTTGACTAATAGAACTAAACTTCACATCTGAATGATAATTTATTTTATATAGATTTTTTGATTCGGAATACAAAATTAACAAACACACACAAAAAAGTAATTTTTAATTTATATCTTATTCTCACACACACACATGCCCGCGTAAATATAATATGTATATATATAAACAATGAGGTACATATACAAAATATTCATGGAAGCTAAAAATAAATCTTAATGATCAAAACATAATTGTGCAAAAGTAAATCATATATAAAATGAACTTATAGAACTACTTAATATTTTTTTCCTCAACAATGTAACGAAACTTGATTTCATATTTATTTTATTTTTAATTCATAATAACATACAAGTAATACAAACTGAAATTACTAATATGCGAAATAATCAAAATATCTAAATTTTTATGATATATAATGATGTGTACAAATAGATATACTACTTTGCGAGCCACCATTGTCAATGTAAACGACAACTCTACAAATATCTATCTATCTATCTATCTATCTATATATATATATATATATATATATAGGGTTGGGTTCAAATGAGAACCCGTCATTATATGTGAACCTAGGGACTCATCTTGACCATTAGATTGGATAATCTTGATGGTTGAGATCATGACATGTCAGCATGGTAATAATGTAAAAAAATGCATTAATTAATTAAAAAAGGTATTTTGGACATATATCAACTTTTACAAAGAGCACTACATTGTTCTTTAGAAAGTACAATAGATTAAAAAAAAAAAAACACTACGATTGTATACAAAAAGTATCGCAAATTTCGTCTATAAATTGCAAATTCAAAAATTTGAAATTGAAACTCAAATTTTCAACAAACC
>BMAC01000029.1:50678-96475 GCA_014905375.1 Phtheirospermum japonicum | reverse complement strand
GACAATACAGAAAATGAGAGTAGTGGAAACTTAGATCATTTTTATGCTTATTTTTCTTGAACATGGATGGGTGCCTGCTTGCATTTTTTTTGCCCACAAGATATGCCTAGATTCTAGAATCAATAACACGATCAAATGAGTGAATGCTTTTCGATAATCATTACAAAATCAGATTATACAAATAACAAAAGGGATCCCGTCGATATTACAATTGCCTACTTTGAACAAAATCAGATCTAACCCTAAAGTCATGATATATCTTCTTGAGATATATAGCTTTATTAATTATTACTCCTTTTTTTTTTTTTGGGAAATTGCTATGGATGTTTCGTGTTTTTCAGTTTCAATAGTTTTTTTTAATTAAATATAAGTACCCACAATTCTCTACTACACAAAAATCAATTATTTGTTGATGCCATATATATTCTTTTCACTTATAAGTTTATAAGTGAAAACTCATGCAAACTCAATTGAGTTTTATAACTTGTAAACTCGATTGCTATAGATTATTTCATCCTACTTCATCAAATTGTAAACATCAACTTCTATAGATAATAAGGATACCAAAATTGGGATTAAACATTCACAAACATAGCAAACAACAATCTAAACCAAAGAAAATTAAATATTAAGAAAACAATTGAAGAAAAAATTATTCACAAAATTAAGAAAAATTAAGAAAAAAGACATTTGCAATTTTCGGGAATTGAAGAAACAATTGAGGCTAAACATTTTATGTCCAAATAATTGAAGATAAAAACCCGCAAATAGAAAAATATTTAAGCACAGAAAATCGCAAATCTGCAAAATAATTACTAATTGGAATAAAAGATATAAAAGCCACAGGAAATCGTAGACCGAAAACTAATTTCAGCACTCTTACTTACGATCAATTCAATTATCAAGGGTTATGGTGCTGGGGGAGGCGGAACCGGACCTGGGATGCCGGCGACTTGACGGCGATGCCGTGCCAGCAGATGCCGCCGCAGCACATTTCGTGGCCGTGGTCCCGTGTCGCCATGAGCGCTTGCATCACCTTCCGCGACACATCCCAAGTGAGGCTGGCGATCAGGATCGCCGCCACGACCGTCGTGGAGAGGATGAGGACCCTAAATAAATAATACGAAAGAACCCTAGTTTATTTGAAAAAAGGCATCCAAGATTCATCAGTTTTTTAGAGCAGATGGATATGGCGGTAAGATCTCAGGAAGAGGAGCGAGATAAGGGGCGATAGTTATAATAAAAACCCTAGCTTTACCATGTAAATTTGGCGTTTGTGCGAAGCTGAAACAAATACAACAAATCTAACATATACCATATAATTCAGATGAATATAATTTGACAGCGAGAGGAAAAACTGTTAGGCAGATTTTGGCGCAGTGAGGGGAGAGTTTGAGAGAAAGATAAGTTTGCAAACCCTAGATTTCTAATGCAGGGAAACAAATGAAAAAAAGTTCTATTTTAAACTTAGTCAAAAAAATCAAAAATGGTAGTATATTAATACGAACCACTCGAGACTGACACATCAACTTCTAGAGCTATTTGACGATAACATGTGTCATCCGGAACAATTTCTAGCTGATACATAGGCTAGGGTGTATTAACAAATAGGCAGATTGTTAATATAATGAATGAAAATGAAGAATTAAAGGAGGACAAGAATACATGAAAATGAGAGAGAGAGATAGACATTGACGTTTCAACATTAACTAGATTTAAATCATTCCGAAGCAAATTAAACTGTCACGAATTTTGAAGTCTGTCAAGTAACAAAAAAAAAATAGACATCCAAAGTTGGGTCATCTAATTTAAAACGGAGTAAGAAATAATGCATTTATTCTAATTTGGTAGGTCTAGGATTTTGGGCCCATGCATCTAAATTTTCCAACTACCACAAATACATTTTTTGGATGCCAGTCAAATGATGCGTTCATATTTTCTTGTATTATTGAGGATATTTGTTTTTTAAATTTATTATTTTGACAACTTTTATATATAGAGAGAGGATTAAGTTCAAATGAAAACCACGTCAATATATGTGAACTTAGAAACTAATCTTGACTTTAGATCTAATAATATGTGTGGATCAGATTTTTTCTATTTTTTAAAGTCATTAAATTATATGTATGGAAGGAGAAGGGGTTTTAGGTAATTTTACAAATGCTCTTAATCATATTAAATTTCAAGTCAACTCCCGTATTTTTCCACCAAACCTACATTGAACACAATTCTGCCAGAACATCGTCACCTCATAACCTTTCCCCAAATCCAAATCCACAGAATCCAACCTCCCCACCGCCTGCGCAAAGCATCCCGACCGATCTGGATGAATCGGTGACACAGGTTGCGGCTGAGCGCCTCCCCTGCCCGCGGTGCGACTCCGCCAACACCAAGTCTCTCAACCGCGCCACTTCTGCAAGTCGTGCCGCCGTTACTGGACTCACGGAGGAACCCTACGGGATATCCCCATCGGCGACGGCAGTCGGTCGAACGCCAAACGGTGCCGGCAATTCCGCAGCAGCAAGTACTGGCGACGACGACGTCTTCTCATCGGCTCAGCACGAAGGTTTTCGGAACTTACCCGCCGCAGCTTCTCAATTTCTGGTGCCGATCACGTAGGCGGCGGCTTGCCGCAGTTCTTCGGCGATGCCAAGATGAGCGCTGAGAATTCCTTGTTGAACAATGGGCCGGGGACCGGGCTTCTGGCGTTAGGTGGGTTTGGGCTGGGTGTTAGTAATGGGCTTGGTGATATGGGTTTTGTGGTGGGACGGGCGGTGTTAGGTGGGTTTGGGCAGGGTGTTAGTAATGGGCTTGGTGAAATGGGTTTTGTGGTGGGACGGGCGGTGTTGGTGATATGGGTTTTGTGGTAGGACGGGCGGTGTGGTCATTTTCCGGGGTACTGGAAGGTGAGGCCACCGGTCGAGGGAGATTGATTTGCTACGTAAGTAGATTATATCTAAAAAATTTCTTATATTAATACATTAATTTTTCTTATATCTGTATCCTTTCATTGTAGTGATTTGTTATCTTCGGGGAGTTATGAAGAATAGTATGTCTATGGTGTTTGTTGTGTTGGCTAAGCATCACGCCCACCATCTTAATTTTGATTTTTAATTAAAGCTAAACCTAAGTGTAATTTCAAATTTATATATATGAACTTACTAATGTTCTTATATTGGAGATAAAAGAGATTGGAATAATGACTTGTGATTTTGTACTGAGTATGAATTGACATTAATTTTGGAAAGAATATCAAGAGAATATTTTTTTTTTGTTGTTCCGGTGCTTTGGGGAGAAATCGGCAGGGGCACGGTGGCGATCAAGTGCTTTTTGAATTGGGGCCCGGGTGCTTTTTGAAGAAATACCCCGGTACTTTTGGGAGAAATTGGCAGGAGCACTGGGTGGAGACAGTGATGCGACTGTGGTTGTTGGTCGATTTTGGTTGAGTTTGGTTCGTCGGATGGCGACTTGGATTTGGACGGCGGTGATGTTGAAAATAAAAAACAGTGGTATTGTAGTAAAAAAAACCGCCGCAACAATATTAAGAAAGCACTCCAAAAAACTAGCACTGCCAACAAAAAAAAAAAAAAAAAAAAAAAGCACTGTTGAAGACTTGTGTAGTGCTATAAATAGTGATATACAATGCTTTTAATATTCAGATTTTTAAATTTAATTATATTTATTTATTTTTACATTTTTAAATATGCAATATGTATCTTAAATCGTAAATCTTGAGAATGTGATTAATTTGATATATATTTCATTAAAAATGAATAAAAATTAAAAAAGTTATGGTTCGTTGAAAATTTGAGTTTTATTATAAATTTTTGAATTTGCAGTTATATATCCGTTGTGCTTTTTAAAGAGTACTTTAGTGCTCTTCATAAACGTCGTTATATGTTCAAAATACCCTTTTTAATTATTTAATGGATTTTTTAAAATTATTATCATATTGACATGTCATAATCTCAACCATTAAGATTATCCAATCTAATGGTCAAGATTAGTCCCTAGGTTCGCATATAATGACATGGTTCCATATGAACCCAACCCTATATATATATATATATAAGCACCTAAAGGAGAATTTGGTGTCTTTCTGGTTAGTAATGGAAGCAATCGTCCCTACCGTCGTAAAATAAGAGCACCTGGCTTTGCCCATTCACAAGGACTCGATTCTATATCCAAACATCACATGCCAGCAGATGTGGTCACCATCATAGGTACTCAAGATATTGTGTCTGGAGAGGTGGATAGAGCATGTAGAGAGTGGATGGTAGGTGTCGTCCGTCCTTGATCCATAGCCATTCGTTGATCCTGAATCACCAGTATTCGTTTAAGCAGCACGAGTTGCACCGCCATCACCAATAGCRGGATAGGCAACTGAAGGAAAGCACGCTTAAGGATCTCTCTTCGAAGGCAGAATCGAAAGGCTCAGAGTCCTTTATAAAGAGAAAATAGACTTCCCACTCTCCCTTACCCACCCCAGAGTATATGCTTCAATAGGAATCACACAAGGGTAGATTAGAAACCTGTCCGCCCGTCACCCTGCGGATAAAGTACATTACATAGTTCAGGGATTATATATATATATATATGATATTGTTTAGTATAAAAATATCTAAATTAAGTTGGTAAGATTATCTAAAAAAGTACAAAAATTATCTCGATCGTGTTTTTTTCCTGATGTGTCGTGATTCAATACTTTCTTATCATTTTTCTTTAACTTTAAATATTAAATTGAAGAAGAAAATTGGGAGAAAAAAATATTTTGTCCATTATACTGGCCACATTTCAAAAAAGGTACGTGACATTGGTTATCATCAAAGTCTACTAAGTTGGCCAATTGATCAAAAAAGGACCAAAAGAGTTTGGTCGAGGTTTTTGTTGGCGTGACGTGATTTTATATTTTTCGACCGCCTGAAAATATTATCCGGGGGTTTCTTTTTTACAATTAATTTTTTAGGCCAAGAAGTTTCTTACTTAAAGACCAAAAATATCCTACTTGATGACATAAATCATTTACTTGATTTCAAAATTTATTGCTTTGATGAGTAAATGTTATTATGTATTTCTAATTTATAAAACACAATTTGTTGTTTTTCTGCTCGAAAAAAAAAATCTTACTTGATAGAAAATTATTGTTATGTATTTATTATTTAATATAATAATTATATAATTTATTACTTTGCAGTGAGATTTCTAATGTTATGTTCGAAAATTTATCACTTCATATCCTATAAAGTAAGAAAATTTATTAATTTATATTTGAAAAAGTAAGAAAAACCTTATTTTATAGTGAGATCTTTTACTTTATTTCCTAAGAAGCAAAATAAATTATTACTTTATGTCCAAAAAAATAAGTTAAATTTCTACTTTATAGTGAAATTCCCATATGTCCAGAAAGTAAAAAAGCTTACTTAATGTCCAATGATTTCTTACTTTTTGTTTTTTGGCAAAAAGATAAATTAGGCAAAAAGAAAATTATGTGCACACACACACAAAAAAAAAGGCCGAAAAGTTTTTCCGATGCGTAGTCATGAGAAAGATCTTCAGCAGTGGTGGTACGGAGTAGTGGTAGTGGTGATGATTATTGATATTATTATATTAATATTATTATTTAATATATGGTAACATTGTAATCGTATATTTAGGGTTGGACGACCATTTGACAATTTCTATAATTATTTATGAGTTGATAGGTGATGACTGGTAGCTGGTGGCTGATAACTTATTTTAAATTATTGTTTGGTGACTTAGTTGATTAAAGTAGATGATTGATTGTTAATTTGCCAATATAGATATGATTCAATTATAAAACTAATATGCATGAAAAGTAAAATAATAATAATAATAATAATAAAAGTAAATAATAAATAAGAATTTCCTAAAAAAACAAAATTAAAACTTAAAAAAATACAAAATGATAATATAATGGGGACACATTATAACCAGTGTTTTGAAAATTAGACCGAACCGGCCGGTTCGACCGGGTTAACCGAGAACCTGTGCGAGCCCGATCCGATTTTTTACTTAGTCCCGTGGCTAATGATCCAGGGCCACCCGACAGGAACCGGTAAAATTGGTGAACCAGTGAAAACCGGTTATAATATTTTTCTTTTTAGTTTAAAAAAAAATAGGTAGTTCCAATTATTCCAAATATCAACTTAGTATCAAGATTGTTTTAATAGATCCTAAAATTTTAAATGATCAAGATTCATTAGTTGCAAATTTTTTATTTCAAGATTGTTTTAAATGATCCTAAATTTTTGTTATCATAATAAATTCATACTAAATGAGATTGAATTTGAATGGATGTGTTGGATAACAGAATTGTACGTGATTTATATGATATTAATATTGTTACTATATATATTGCATAATTATTATATATATATATATATATATATATATATATATATATAGAGAGAGAGAGAGAGAGAGAGAGAGAGAGAGAGGAGTCCGGTTTGATGACCGGTTTTTTAAAATTGGTTTGTCCGGTCGGACCAGTGACCCATTGAACCACTTATTGACAGGGCGGATCTACAGCCTGGTTTGGGGGGCCATGGCCTCCCCAAAAAATTTCAAAATCCTTACTACCATACGTGATTATTTGATTTAGTTATTATAATTATAAACAGCCTCCCCTAATTTACATGTACTTAGGTTGGTGTAGTGTTTAGTGTTCTTTTGTATTGCTAAAATGGCTTGTTTCAATCCCTATCACCCCTTAAATTTTAAAGCCTTTTTCTCTTTTCTTTTACTATTTTTTAATCTTTTTTCTCTTTCATTTTATTTTGTTTTGCCAAAATATCATAGCCCCTTATTTATTTTTCTCTTTCCTTTTAGTTTTTGAGAAAAAAATCGATCCCTATAAGTAGCCTCTTATTTCTTAATTCTTTTATTATTCTTTTTTTTTTCAATAAGAATTTTCCGATTCCTATAAATAGCCCCTTTTTTAATTTTTCTTTACCTTTATTTTTTTATAAAAGTCTTTTGATCCCTATAACCCATTATTTCTTTTTTTTTTTTTTATATTATTACAAATTTTTATTCACGACCTTCTCAAATATAAAAACTTTGATCCACACCTGATTATTGATCCTATTTCGGTACAATTTTCAAAACATTGATTATAACTCCCCAACCACAATTAAAATTAAAATTAAGATAGAATATACATAATGATAACAAAATTGGGACACATTATAACTCCCCAAACCACCAAGGCCACCCTTCCCCGATCGAAATTATTAACGCGTAAAAGGCTGATTTTCTGAGTCAATCGGTCCTCATTTTCCATTGCTGCTCTTTTTTCCATTTTTTTTAGTTCTTTTGTTTTTGCTTTTTTTTTTTTGGTATCTAATTGCTGTTTCATTCTTTTTTTAGTTTTCCCGTTCTGTTTTCATTTGTAGTGTTTATAATACTTTTTAATAAATCTAAATAATTATTTACAAAAGAAGAATTATATTCATATAAAAAGTAGTACCTGTACTACAAGTTTTTCTATACTCTGCAATCTAAAATCTTTTTATTAAACAGCAACTCGTACTATATGAGATTTGTTATTTATAATTTTCGACTTAAATTTTTCTCCTAAAAAATGTGGCATGGGAGACAACCTGAGAAAAATGCATAGATCAAAAGGTAATGTTTAAAAATATAGATCAGAGGTACAGTGTCAAAATGGGTAGTGTTTTGGACGCAAACAAAATTCTCTAAAATTAAAAATATCTATTATAAACAGTAATACTGAAAAAATTAAAAAATCAAGTAAATAAAATGCAATAACTTATAAGTAAATTATAAATAATAATTAATAATCTAAAAAATAATAAATCATAAGAAATATAAAATAAATCGGGTAAAATAATTACTTGCAACCACTACATAGGTTTTGCACTTTGCACCTAAAGTGTTTTTTTTATGTAATAACAACTTGTATTATACGCGATTTCTTATTTGTAATCTGTTGTTGATATTCCGTCCAAAAAAAAGTCATCAAAATGACGTACATGCATGAATTCGAGATTTTTTGACGGAATAAGCGGAATGTTGTAAATAACAAGCCTCATATAGTACGAGTTGTTATCCTATATATATATAAAAGTTGCAAATCATAAAAGCGTATAGTATATGTCGAAAAAGAAATCCCTAAAAAATCATTTGATAAAAGAATTATATTTTTAAAATTTAAAATATAAAAATGAGTAGACTTAGTCTCCGCGTTTGAGTTTTGAACTGTACCAAATGAGACCTGCATATCTTCATTTCAAGTTTATCTTTATATTATATGTATGTGCCCAACCAAGACCATTCAATTCAATAAAGAAAAAAAATGTGCACAGACACAAACTGAATTGTTTGTGCATATATCAATTGAATTGAATGGGGTTTTCTTGATTTTTCTTTGCACTTATAGTACTGCTACTACTCAGCAGCACTAATAAACCCTTCTCATCAGCCACAACACCACTTTTGAACTCCACCACTGATCAAAATGCACTTCTTGCCTTAAAAAATACCATCACTTCAGACCCGAATGCTATTTTGGCCAAGAACTGGTCCAGCGACACTTACGTTTGTCACTGGATTGGCGTCTCTTGCAGCGTCAAACACCAAAGAGTAACAGCCCTAAATATTTCCGGTTTTGCCCTTACAGGAACTCTGCCTCCACATCTTGGGAACTTAACGTTTCTCAGGTATTTAGACTTCAGTCACAACGGTTTCACGGGACTAATACCCTCGGAGCTGTCTCGTTTATACCGGCTGAGGGAGATAAATGGGAGTTTCAACTCATTCAACGGAGAGATACCGTTGTGGTTTGGAGCCCTACCTCAACTTGAGCAACTGCATCTCAGAAGCAATAACTTCTCGGGCACAGTTCCAGAGGAGTTCAGCAATTGTTCTTCCCTACAAATACTAAACTTAAGCAATAACCAGTTAACGGGTGCCATCCCATATGGGATATTCAATGTGTCCTCCATTACAGAAATTTGGATGATGTATAATGGCCTCTCAAGTCAGCTCCCAATTGATATGTGCAATAATATTTCAAACCTGACTTTGCTTGCACTCTCGGCCAACCAAATTGAGGGCCAAATTCCATCAAATATATGGAAATGCAAAGAGCTTGAGAGACTCTCGTTATCATACAACGGTTTCAACGGTGAAATTCCAAGTGAAATTGGAAGGCTGAGCAGGCTTAAGGAGTTGTATCTGGGGTTGAACGACTTTAAAGGTGTATTTGACGATCACTTTTTTACTTTGTATGTACTTATAATCATTTAATTAATTATTCACATTATTTGAATTGGTAAAAAAAATTCAGGAGGCGTTCCCGCGGAATTGGGCAACCTTTCACGGTTGGAGTCTCTAAAGATGGCTGCTGCTTCTCTCACAGGTAATTAATATTCCATCTTATATAGTTAATGGGTAATTATTTTTTTATCTCAAACTATTGTATTTTTTATAATTTATCATACAAACTATTATTTGTAACAAACCGCATATGAATTATGCACGATTTGCAATTTGTCCCTTAAATTAGAAATATTGTGGTTTTGTGCCCAAAATCCGATGGCGTGTGACAACCTGACTGGGCCACATCATCCGGTTTTATACACAAAATTTCCGGTTTAGAGGTTAATTTGTAAATTACACATAGCTCGTACGACGATTTGTCATAAATAATTGTTTGTATGATAATTTTGATGGCAAAAAATTGCCTACTTAATAATACATTTCTTAGTATTTCAAATATAATATATATATACAGACATTTCTTCTTTATTACAAAAGTCAATAGAATCTTAGACTAATATATTTATATGATTCAAATAATGACTTGCAGGGCCCATTCCAGAGCAAATTGGGAACTGCACCTCCTTGAAAGAATTAGATCTTTCTGATAACCACTTGACAGGTATGTATTGGCTAATGATTTACATGCTCTCACTTACGCAAACTGTACAATTTATTATTGTTTCGAAAGATTTTCTTTACTGATAGAAATGGGCTTATAGAAAGACCGATGAAAAAGTGGACTATTTTATTACGATCTTGGACTTGGTCTACTAAACCAAACCGATTGACTATTGGTGTGCACGAAAGTTCGGACAGCAAAAATCGTGTTGACACTCTTCGACATATATATAGTGGATCAACTTGTGAAAAAAGCGCCGGGACAGATCCTGTCACAGGAGTCTAATCAATTTTATATAGGAAAAAAAATCATCTATCAAACTACCATGTTTTTCCCGGTTTCTCATTGAACTATTATTTTAATAAACTGTCACATAAACTATACGCGATTAATAATTTAATTCCTACATCAGATTTTTATAGTGATTTCACGATACACCTTGATTTTGGCGGGAGTATTCGGTCGATTTTTTAATAAATAAATATTAACTACACCTTTTCTAATGATTTTTATGATATTTAACTTTTAATAATTAAGTTTTTATATCAAATACCTACACAATTAAGAACTTTACTTCCATATTTATAATCTCTAAACGTTAAAAGTATATTTCAACTAATTAAATGAATATAATGTTAGTATAATTTAATATCTCATTTTATTTTAGTTTAATTATTTTTTTTTCACTTTGGTTTAAGTTTAATTTGTTTAGTTTAATTGGGGTCTTTTAATAATGTAAAGACAGAAGTTCTCTGGACTAGGTCGAACTGTTTCGACAGCTCTAAATATAAGTATCTTATCTATATATGAAAAAAAAAATCAAAATCGAACTATTTTGAATTTATTGTACGGTTTTTGAGATTCAATATTATAAAATCTTGAAATCAGATATATTTTGGAGATTTGCAATTCCTGAACCATTAGAACCATGCACATTCCTAGTTTTATAGATATAATATATATATATATATATATATATATATATTATATATATATATATATATATATAATTATTTTTATTTTAATATAAAAAATAAAATTAAATATATTTTTGAGGATGACATATTTTTTTGTAGTGGCAATTGTCAAATACTCAATAAGAAAAAAAATTATCAAATACTTCAAATAATTATGCAAATTATCAATAGTTCAACCCTAAATATACCCTCCCCCAACACACACACACACACACACACCACACACACACACACACACACACACACACACACACACACATATATAATACTAATATAAATAATGGGGACTTCTACGGTGCCTTCACGGCATTATTCCCCACTTAGTGGCTGCATTTAAACACCATTAGATCAATTTTAGGTTTTTTAATTAGAAGATCTATGGTTGTAAATGTAGGGGGTGGGGGGCATGGTACCCTTAAAGACACCGTAAAATTTTCCATAAATAATATAATAATAATAGGGCAACACTCTTATTAGGCCGAACTAACGTATCATCCGTTAGGCCAAAATTTCATATTAATACATTTTAGTACAAAATCAATACATTTTAATAAAAAACCAATACATCTAGTACAAAAGAATTATAGTACAAAAACAAATACATTATAGGACGGGTCAGAGATTTATGAAAAACTAATACTTTACAATACAAAAACCAATACATAATTACAGTACAAAAACAAATACATTATAGCACGGGTCAGAGATTTATGAAAAACTAATACTTTACAATACAAAAACCAATACATCACAGTACAAAAACTAATACATTATACCAGATCAGATGGCCTAACGGGTCATGACTCGTTAATCTGGCCTAACACAAATGTTTGTCATAATAATATCAATAACCACCACCCATACCACCCCAAAAAAAATTTCAGGTGAGGTTTTTATTTCCAGAGAAAATAATTGGCCCAAATTTCTGAAAACATAAAGTAAGAAGTTTTCTTACTTTTGTGCATTAGTTAGAAATTTTCTTACGTCCGACATAAAGTAAGAAATACTTGGACATTAGTTAAGAAATTTTCTTATTTTTTCGAATATAAAGTAAGAAAATCTCATACATTTTCGAACATAAAGTAAGTTATTTCACTATAAGGTAAGAAATATTCTTAATTTTGCAGGCATAGAGTAAAAAAAAGTCTTACATTTTTAAATATAAAGTTAAAAAAAATTTATTACCTTTTCGAACATGAAGTAAGGAATTTCATTATAAAGTAAAAAATTATCCACTGTTGTATTAAGTAAGAAATACATCACAATATAATTTCCTATTATGTAAGGTTTTTTTTTTTTTTTTTTTGACAAAAAAATAAAAATAAATCGTGTTTAATAAGTAAAAAATATATAAAAGTATTTGCATATCAAACTGAAAATTTTTTAATCAAGTAAATGTTTTTTTTCAGCAAGTAAGAAATCTTTTTGTCCCAATTTTTTTGGCTCAAACACTATTAAACATTTACTTTTATATAAATATAAATTAGCAGCATTGAGAAATTAAATGAAAAGATCATTAAAGGGGTGTAGTCTTCACAAAATCATTATGACGTGTGGCAGGTCAATTACCACAAGAGCTTGCTAATCTCGAATTCCTGGAGCTTCTCAATGTGTTCAACAACTCCTTGTCGGGCTTCATCCCATCTTCCATCTTCAACATATCAACCCTGAGTAATTTGGCACTTGCTTACAACAAGTTTTCAGGTAGTCTTCGTTCTCTTACAAAGTTGTCACTTTTCAATCTTGAAGAGCTTTATTTGCAGAATAACGAGCTCAGCGGGGAGATTCCAATCTCTATCACCAATGCTTCTAAGCTTACTTTATTAGATATGGGCAGCAACTCATTCAGTGGCACCATACCCAACTTTAGTAATTTAAGACTCTTACGACGGCTTGTGTTGTTGAATAATAATCTGAGTGGCGCTAAGTTCCCAGATCAGGAATTGGAGTTTCTCTCTCCATTAGCTAACTGCCGATCTCTGGAGATTGTAGTAATATCAGGAAATCCTCTTAATGGTATCATCCCAATTTCAATTGGGAATTTCTCCACATCCATTTGGTGGTTCAGTGCTCAAGAATGCAACATTAAGGGAGTAATTCCTGCTACAATTGGAAACTTGAGCAGTTTGCAGAGGCTGTCTTTAGATAGAAATCAATTGACAGGATTCATCCCACCAACAATAGGGAAATTAAATCAACTTCAAAGATTACTTCTATTTCGGAATCGGCTGCAGGGACGTATCCCTTCCGATCTTTGTCTGCTTAGTAATATGGGTGACTTGTACCTGTATGAAAATATTCTCAGAGGTCCAATACCTGAATGTTTTGGTGAAGTTAGATCCTTAAGAACCCTCTATTTATACTCAAACAAGTTGAATTCCACCATACCATCCAATTTATGGAGTCTTAAGGACCTATTGTTTCTAAACTTGTCCTCAAACTATTTCAGTGGTCAACTTTCGTCTCAGATCGCAAGTTTGAGGGTAATCAACCAACTAGACTTGTCCCATAATCAGTTTTCTGGAGACATTCCGAGCTCAATCGACGCCTGCCAATCATTAGAGTTCTTCTCTCTGTCAAATAACAAGTTCGAGGGGTCTATCCCTCCATCATTGGGAAACATCAGAGGCTTGAGCACGTTGGATTTATCTAATAATAGTCTTTCTGGATCGATCCCAGAGTCTTTAGAAGGCCTCAAATTTCTTCAATACTTTAATGTGTCTTACAACAATCTGGACGGAGAGATTCCCACAAGAGGTCCATTTGTTAATTTCACTGCTCAATCATTCTTTTACAACTCTGCTCTCTGTGGTGCATCCAAGTTTCAAGTTCCTCCTTGCATCAAGAAGAATATTAAAACGTCAAGACATAAGAAGGTTCATCGATTGATGAAGTATATTTTGCCTCCCTTCATTTTACTTATCATTCTGGCAACCATCATTATACTTGTGTTGATGAGGAGACGAATACTGAAACGAGTACCAGCGCCAGCTCACAATTCATTTGGTGTTGATGCTTGGAGAAGAATTTCATACATAGAAATTGTAAGGGGAACAAATGACTTCAGTGAATCGAACCTGATTGGAGAAGGTGGATATGGTTCGGTTTTGAAAGCGACACTTTCTGACGGGCTTGACGTTGCAGTAAAAGTTTTCAACTTACAATTAGAAAGAGCTATTCGCAGTTTTGATACCGAATGTGAAATACTTAGCAACATTCGGCACAGGAACTTGGTCCGGATAGTTGGTTGTTGTAGCAACCCAGAATTCAAAGCCCTGATTCTTGAATACATGCCAAATGGGAGCCTCGAGAAATGGCTGCACTCAGAGAACTATTGTCTCAATTTGATACAAAGGCTGCAAATAGCAATAGATGTTGCATCAGCGTTGGAATATCTTCATCATGGTCATACATTTCCTGTTGTTCATTGTGATATAAAGCCAAGTAATGTGTTGCTTAATGAAGATATGGTTGCTCATCTTGCTGATTTTGGTATATCTAAGCTTTTTAATGACGGGGAGAGTATGGTACAAACCAAGACCTTGGCAACCATTGGTTACGCAGCACCAGGTGCTTTGTTAAATATCTTATTTCCATGTTCTTCTTACTCTAACTTGTTTTACTTTTTCCTGTTTTATTTACGTTATATATTAATTTATTTCATGGGTTAATTAGGAAGAATGTTTGGAAGTTTAATCTAATAATGAAAACTGCAGCTATCTTTCAAAATTACAAATATTTCCTTAATAAGTATTTTTAAGAAATTTACATATTTCTCCATTTGAGCGGCATATTTGTTAGGAATGCAACCATGGGGTGTTTGCAACACCTTAAGGGGTCATTGGTATTTTTCGGAGGTAGTTGGGTTTTTGTTTTTCGTAATTAGTTCCAGCCTAAAGGCCGGTTCTTCTATAAAACCAGATAGGGCTCCATTATGGAGCCATATAAATGACATGATATTCATATGAGCCCTTAATCATTTTTTTCTTTTTATTTTTCCTTTCTTTTTTTATAAATGCACGGTGGGGTGAATGTCATGTATTATATAGGGCTCCGTAATGGAGCCCTATCTGGTTCTATAGAAAAATTCGCCTAAAGGCTTGCTCTTCACGAGAGAAAACAAATTTTGCATTCTTAATTATCTCATTTTTTAGATTTTGTCGGTCAAAGTTTTTTTTTTTCCTATTTAATTGTATTTTCAAGTAGTGTTTTTACAACTTACCTTCTAAAAGCAATTTCAAACCAAAAAACAACCGGCCGTCAAATATAACCAAGATATATTTTTTTGATTAGAGGTTGAATCGATAATAAGAAGAAGAAGCAAAGAATGAATTACATTTTGGAAAAATCAATCTTCCATCGAATAGAAGCAAATGAAAGGCTTTTATAAAAATTCTCGTATAATCAAAAATGAAGTTTTCATTCAGTACATGTCAGATCATGAATTATGTCAAAACCCAGTAAAATCTTAGTATATGTGGGTATAAATTGCAAAACGCGCATATTCATATGATGATTTGTGAGAACGTCGATAAACCACTAAAATTCCGGTGTCTGAAGTAAATTGTAAATCGGCATAGTTCATATGCCAGTTTGTTACTAATAATACTTTATATGACAAACTATGAAAAACGTGACAGTTTGGGGATAAAAAGTTTTTTTCCCAAAACAAAATATCTCCTTTTCATAATTACCCTATAATTTTATCTATATTCCAAATTGATAATAAGTCTTAAATGATAATATAATGATGATTTACTTGTATTGCAAATATTAGAGTATGGATCGGAAGGAAAAGTGTCAACAAATGGAGATGTATATAGCTATGGCATACTGTTGCTTGAGCTTTTTACAAGGAAGAAGCCAACTAACGACATGTTTAGTGAAGAAATGGGCTTAAAGGAGTGGGTAACTCAAGCATTGCAAGAAAATGCAGCAAATGAAGTTGTGGCCCCTGATTTAATAGCAAGTGAAGAAGATCAATATTTTTGTGCAAAGGAAGAATGTGTCTTGTCTGTTTTTAGTTTGGCAATGAAGTGTTTAGCTGTTTTGCCTGATGAAAGAATCAACATGATAGAAACAGTGGCTTCTTTGCAGAGGATTAAAGCCAAAGTTGTGTCCATTAGTTCAAGCACCACAAGGCGTCAACAATATGCATTGTCCATTAATGTAGGACAATAGATATATTGATGTATAATATAGCATAATTTCCACTTGCCTGCTTTTATGTGAAATAAGAACAGTGGTACATATGATCTGGTTGGTATTTAGTATATTTCCATTTCATTTATTTTGAAAAGATGTTCAACTTATAACCCAAAGTCTGCGTAGGATCCACCCTATTATACTAATTCAACGTACGCTATAATCTTACATTTATATGTGACACGCTGAATTTTTTTTCTCTGTGTATGTGTTTGTAAGCGATTATTTTTTGGTGTAGTATTAAAAAGATATTTTATTATACAACAAATAAATACTCCATTCCGTATGTGTCATCAATTTTTAGTAATACGCAGTTTTATATTTCAATGTCAATAGTAAAAGTAGAAAATAACTAAATAAACTCTATTATGACATATACTGTAGATATGTAAATACAGTGAATAAGGTACTTTAAAAGAAATTTTAAGTTGTTTAAATTAAATAATATATTTTTAATTATTATTTATTTTTCTTAAGTTTATGTATTCTTAATACACTCAATATTGTAATGTGTATGTGTGTATATATTCTCTATATATATATATATATATATATATATATCCTCCATTTTGTTAATGTTGTTAACAATTAATGATGATTTGTCGGTGTGAGAGCGTTTTAAGGCTGAGGTGTACCAATCAGATTCTCCCAAAATGACGTGTCATCGTGTGGTTAATAGGGGGTCTATTTTGGGATGAGGCCAAAATTTTGACCCCCTATAAATAAGAACTTTTTTTTTATTTTTGGGTAAGGTTGCAGCCCACCATTTTTTACGGTATTGCTTTCTCATGAAAATCCCTCTTCTTCTTAATTTTTTTCTTCTTCTTTTTTCTTCTTAATTTTTTTCTCTCTACCGTCTTTTCTTTCTTTTTTCCTTCTAATTTTATTTAATGGAGATTTTTGTTATAACAAGAAAAAATATTGAAAGCGGAAGATGTAAATTTTTTTCTGGGAGATTTTAATTCTCTCTTTTTTCTCCAGATTTTGTGCGCCTATAATCGAGATCTGAGAAAATTCTTTAAAACACTTTGTTCGAAAGAGTTTTTATATTCTGATTTTGTTCGAAAATCTTCCGGTTTCTAGAAAATGATAATTTCATAAATTCGATCTACTCTGATATCTCCTCAATAGAGAGGATATCGAATTCAAACAAAATGTACAGGCACTCCGACTCACTAAAAAACCTACAATCCGCAGTGTCGATTGGGTATTTCGAGTTTCAATCAGAGCATCAACGGCGTCTTCGGATCTGGAGCCACCTTTTTTCACGGTAGTCATTTCTCACGAATATCCCTTTTTTTCTTATTTTTTATTCTTCTTTTTTCTTTCTTTTCTTCTCATACCAGAGGTTTGATTTTAGTTCTTATTTCTACTTTTTCCTTCTTTATTTTTCTCAAGTGTGATTTTTATAATTATTTCCCGATTGTTTTCTTTTCTCATAAAAATCATTCATAAAGATTTGATCATAAATCTTTTTTTATCCCCGATCTGTATTCATTTTTTTTTAGTTTTCCCGATTTGTTTCTTCAAAATTTCCGAATTCTTCGATATGGAATAAGATAATTGGGAATTCTTTTACAGAGGACTATCGACGAGGGTTACCACGTCTTGCGGATCGATGACACCTTCAAGCACGGTATTTGGAAGACCCTGAGATATTTGTTTAAAGACACTGAGTCCAATTGTAGAGAACTTTGCATAACAAAATATTTGATATTTTTTTCCTTCACTCCTTATTTGAAGATCGAATATCTCCTTCTACCCGATCTGGGTTCCTGAAGTAAGTTTTTTTGTTAGATCTGTATTTTTTAAATATAATTCTCAAATACTGGTACTATAGTTTCAATTATATGAAATCGAAAAATCAATCAGCAAATTGTCGCAAAAGAATTAAAAGTTAAATTTGTGGTTTTATTTTTTATTTTTTATTTTTTGGGTTGGTGTAGATGAAAAATTCATAGTGTTGCTCTAAATCTCCTGTTTTTGTTGATTTCTATTCTTATGAATTCATTCAAGTGAATTAATTTTTACCAAATTAGCCGAGTCAGTAAAATAACAAGGGTAGTATGAGAAAAGATAAAACAAAGGTCCTGACAATATTTTGCTGCATGCCCAGAAGATCCAAAAGGGACAGAAAACCAAAACTGGACCATCTCCGGAATTTACACATCTCCGATAGACTTTCTTTTTTCTTTTCTCCTAAATTCTTTTCCCAGAATGTGTATATGCTGAATATATGTTTTGATTATTATTTTTAGTTATTATTTCTTTCCCGTAATTTTGCTGAAAATGGGTATAGATGTCGTTTCGATTCAATCTCAAATCGCGGCGAAAAGCTTCCTCCGAAGGCAGAAACAGAGTGAACGCCAAATCCGAAGTTAACATCCTGATTACTGTTTTTTTGATTCGCCGATTTTCGATCCTTTTGGAGAGATTAATTGTCAGGATTTTGCGGTTAGGTGAGTTAATCATTGACGGTGATATTTTTGTGAGCTGAATTGCTGAAATAATCCGTATGATGATGAATGAAACGGAGGCGATTATGCAAATTAGTTTTAGTGGATTTTTCAACTTCGAAAATTGGTCTTGAAAATTTAAAAACATGGTTGTTACTTTGCAGGAAACCCGATTATGTATATATACACATACACACTATTGTTTGCTCTTATTCTTTCCATTATTTTATTTCTAAAAAATATTTTTTGATCTTTTTCCGTGAACTTGATAAAAATAATAAGTACATAAATTAAATTTTTGGGTTCCACATGTTTCGGCAAAGTACGGATTTTTTTTTTTTGGGGAAATAACTTTGTTGAAAGATTATCAGTGTTTTTTTTTAATTGTCCTATGAAGTTTCATCCATCGGTATTGACAATATGAACTTCGTTTGCTTTGCAATCTTTGCTGTTATCAGTTGGGAATTCACGTTTCACGCTAACATGCATGCTATTATTTGGTTTGAACTCTTTTTTTTACTCTCGCTCTTACATGTCTGTATATTTTTCCTTCTACTTTTTCCCCTTATCGTATTCTTTCATGTAACAGCAATATCTCTATTTAAGATTCCTGCAAAAATTGTTCACTTTGGATTGATTCTATTTGATTTCTCTATTTATTAGGCATAGAACTACGTCAGTTAGCTAAGAGTATGCCTTCTTTCTAATCATTGTATGTTTCCTTGGTTTTTTCAGTAGAGTCTGTATTCTTTGCTATTTCATGGTAGGAAAACAGTTCTCTTTGTCTGATTGGGTATGGCTTGTGACTTTAGACTTGGCTGCATTATGAAAGATGAACTGTGTGAGTGAATATGAACCGTGTTTCCTTGGTTTTTTTTATATGTGTGTGTGAATATGAACTGTGTTTGAAATCTCTTGACGCTGGTCATATGATCTTAACAAAGATACAAGTATATACCTTTGAAAAAAATATTATACATGTATCTTTGGATACATGTATGAAATAAATGTATTATCTTTTTTTTGTACTTGAATCAATGGTTATTTATGTGAACGTATAATTAGATAATTGTATCTATTTTTTCTTAAAAATGGATTTATGGCTTTGAATCCTTGATCTAATGAATGATTTTTTTATTTATTAGATAGAGTTGATGCTTTTGGGGTTCATATCTCTATTAGTGATAATATTTTTTTTTAATATTGTATTTTGTCAAGAAAACCACCTTTACAAAAAAAGCAAGTTGATCTTTTCTTCCCCACTAATTTTCCTTACACTTCCCCACTAATTGTTGACTCTTCATCTCAAATTTTTGGGCAAATATTATGATCCAATAACCATTCATGTCTTTTGATATTTTGTGTTTGATTATGTTGATATTAGTTCTTGGGAAAAGGAAAATATGAATGTTAATTAGTCTCAAATGAGTTTTTTAGTTAGACATTGAGTTTTATGCTTGCTGAACGTTGTGTTATCACATCCCACGTTATAGATCTGATTTGTGGAAAAATATAAATATATGCATTCGCATTTTTAGTTTCTTTACGTCGTAATATTAGTCTGAGAGAATTAGGAGGCACTTCTATCATTTTAAACATATTTGTAGTTACAGGATTTTAATGTTCTGTTTATTTACTTTGTATACCTTTATGGAAAAGTGAAGGTAAAGTGAATTCATTCAGGCTAATCCCCGATCATTGCACAAAACCTCGAAATATGGTAATGCAATTCTGAAAGATGTTTGATTGTTTTGAAGCGCAACTTCTGTACTTGCTGCATTTTTAGTAACAAGATATGTTACTAGCATGTTGCAGATGATTCTCAGAAAATCATTTCAAGATGTATGTATTTTGGTAGATATTCTACATTAGTTTCAATTATTATTATTACTGTTTTTTTTTATTTTACATTGCCCATGCCAAAGTTAGTTTGGGCAGAAACGAGTGATTATTTTTTAGTACCGTCTGAATTAATGTCTCTGCAGTTAAGACACAGGCCGCATTATTGTTATTAAAATGTGAATTTATGTTGTGTTTGGAGAATTCAACTGTTGCCTAAAAACGGGTGAGAATTGTAATATTTTGACAAGTTGGCCTTTTGTATACTTTTGCATTTATCCAAAAAAAATTATAATTAGTTCTTGAAATATTAAAGTAAAGTTGATTGATCCTAAATATTTCGAATATATGAGATATGTTAGAAATGTTATGATTATTACATGAGATATCATAACTTTAAAATTGTTCTAAAATAGATTCATCTTAAATATTTTTGAATACATCATTTTCAATGTAATTAGAAGTCAAAACAATCACTCAACCTTTATCCCATTTGGTTTTGAAGAGTAATTTTAATGACATTCATAATTAAAAATAATATTTTCACTGAGTCAGTAATAATCTATAAAATCGAAATACAATTTTAACAATATACAAAATAACCTTATTCTTCTTTATCATCTTTTGAGCAAGCTTAGGATTATTGAAGTTTAGTTATCTAATTTTATTACCTTAAAACCCACAAATATTTCAATTTAGTTTGCTTAGATTAGTGTTTTAATTAGTGCGGGTACAGGGTTGACCTAAGTTGGTCGAGCCAGACTAATTTTGAAAATTATGTTTATTTAGAATTAAAAAATTAAATAATAAAATAATAAAAATATTTAGGAGGAGTCGTTTGTTTTGATAGACCCTTCATTCATGTTTGAAATATATTCCACGAAAATAACTTTTATAAGTTCGATATATTTAATATAACTATCGAAAAGTTAACAACTAATTCAAAAGATTTCTTATTTATTGTTTTTTTTAATTAAATCATTCCCCATTAATAATCATCTCCATTTGAAAATAGGCCCCTTTAAAATTAACTGTATGATTTTTTTTTTCCTAATTGTTACTCGGGGAAAATGGGGGTTGTTTTTCTTTTTCCATTGTTTACTGTTATAAACTTCCAACATGTTATTCTATATTTATTGTACAAGATTTCACTCACCCACCCACCCATTTGAACTGTGCAATGCAGCTCATCTTCATGGTTCTGAAAATCAGACCGGACCGGCCGGTTCGACCGGTTCAACCGGAAATCAGTCGCCACACCGGTCCGGTTTTCATGTGCAAACCGGCAGGGTCAAAAACTGGTCAAACCGGTTGGACCGGTGAACTTGTGACAGGTTCAACCGGTTTTTTTGATTTTTTTTTTTGCACTTTCTTATTTTTATATTAAATAAAAATTGACAGGGTCTTATTTTTATTTTTTTTTGGAGTACAAATAATACAAATTATGATGGTTAATTTTATTTATTTTGAAGTTGTTGGACTTGGAGTGATTATATTAGAATTGAACTATTTTATTTGATTTTTCTTCATTATATTTAACTTAACTACATTTTTCTATATTGTATTGTGGTTGATAAATTCATATTTATTCATATGGACTCTTTAAATTAAATTTTAAAATATTTTATAATCATATATTTTATTAATCTAATTTATTCTATTTATTTATAACATATTTAATAGTGATATACATACATACATATATATATATATATATATATATATATATATATAGATCGGTCCGACCACGGCCCGACCACGGTTGGACCTGTGAACCACTTAACCTGTAACTTTACCGGTTCGATGACCGGTCCCAATTTTCAGAACAATGGTATTTATACTTGCCATTATAGCACCCGATTATATCTAGAGCCAACCCTTATACCTGATTACCAGTCTGGCAACCCGATCCGTAGACTAAATTTGGCACCCCTACAATACGAACATTTTTTTATTGATATTTCATAATTCATATTCTGCATTTTTTAATTGTATTTAATAAATTTTACATATTTTTTTTCATTTCTTATATTTGCCCGCGAAAATCACGGGGTTTAACAAAGTGAACAATATTTTTTTCATTCTGATATAATAATTCACATTCTTAATTCTTTTTTTGATAAATTTCATTTTTTTAAACATATTTTATATTTGCCCGCGTAATCGTCTTTTTATGATATTTTGATGAAATGATATATAATTTGATTGATTTGTGTAATTGAATTATAATTTTTGTTGTTTGATTCCATTTGTCGATAATGGCAGAGATATCTTTTGGTGGTGGTGGTGATTTGTTAGTTACAAATAAGAGATGACAGTTACTTTTTTCCAGGTGGCACTTAATGATCATATATTATTTTCAAGAATTAGGCTGGCAATCAACTGAGTTTGAATTTGGTGAAGGTTTTTGGAAATGGCTCAACAGTCTTTGCGGCTTAATCGGCTGCTAACTTTATTCGACAACATCCTTTGCAAAATCGTTTGTTATCGAACTTCAGAAATTAGTTACATAATCACTCCTTTTAATAATAAGCTTGCATTACCAGTAAGAGTGTGTAGTTATATCGGATCTAAAATAATTATATGTGGTTGGTATTGGTAATCGACGACTGTTATTATGATTAATATCATATTTTTTTTGGACATTGTTCTTAATCGTATCGGTGTTTAAAAAGCGTTCTCTTTAACAAATGTTAAGCGGGTTCAACGCAAGCTACAAGGTTTTCAGAAGCAAGGTAGATTAGAGAAATTGTCAAATCCCATCCTGAGGACCTCAATGCTCTTTTGGTATTTTGACGAGAAACAACAATATTATTAGAAGATATATCTTTTATTATTCAATGGGTACGCATTCCACTGAAAATGATGTCGGTGAAAATATTATTATTATTTAATGATTTAAAATAACTCAGTCAACGTCTACGTGGTAAGGATCGCCAGATTTTGATCGACTCGAAATCCTCTAATTTTGGGGGAAGACATGTCAATTTTTGGCGACACTCTCAGTATCACACGAAAAAATAATTGAATCTGTAACAAAATTTCAATTAATGAACAAATAGATTAATAATTAATATCAATTTTTATCATTTTTTTTTGTATATTTTTATATTTGCCCGCGATTTTCGCGGGCTTTCACACTAGTATATATATATATATATATATATATATATATATATATATATATATATATATATATATATATATATATATATATACTCGTGTGTTCACACGGGTTTTTATGCTAGTTTCGTAATATTTGAATGTGTTCGACTACTTAATTGCTTCTAGCTTATCACTAAAAGAATATTCTATTACTAAGAAATTACACTGAAGAATTTGTACACGTGAGACATTTAGGGTGCGATTGGATATCCTTTCGTTCATTTTCGTTATGATTCACTATAAATAGTGAAAATAAAATATTAGGGAGATAAATTTTTTTGGTAAGATAATGATAGATAATGATTAGATATAATTGTGTATTTTGAGTAAGTGATGGATATAAAATTATTTGGTAAATAAAATTTCAAATGGGACCCACAAAGATTTTTGTTTGGTGGGAATTAATGATGGTGGAAAGATGAGAGAGGGGGAATAAAATTTATGCCTGGTGGAAAAGTAATGATAGTTGGGAGATAAGAGAGATAAGGTAAATAGATGAGAGAGAAATGAGAAAAATATTTTTGCGGAAAAGAATGAATTATATTTTTTAAGTTATGAACAATTATTTGTTTGCCATTTCTTTCTTTTGCTAGTCGAGAAAATCAAAACTTTTGATTTCGCGTCGACTGACGCGTGCCGGTGCTCGGCGTCGCTGCTGCCTGGGTGTGCGTGTTGGCTGGGCGGGTGCGTCAACTGACGCGGTCATGGATCGACGCCTCAAAGAATTGCGTCGACAGTGCGTCGACTGACGCTCCTTCAGTCGACGCTTCAGCAAGTTGCGTCGACGGTGCATCGGCCCTGCGTCGACTGACGCGGATCATGGCTCGCGTCGACGCTCGCGTCAGTCGACGCGACAGAGCGTCTTCCTCAATTTCTCGATCTTTTTGCTACTCGTTCACCGGAAAACTTGTTCTCCATTTCTTGAACATCAACTTCATCCAATTACGCGCTGAACTCTTCCGGTTACTTAGCTGTAAGGTGAAAAACAACGAAATTTTACCTAATTGCATCAATTACGATCAAAATACGGTAAAATAAGGTGGAACTATGAAAATACGAAATTAAGCTTAAATCATCCAACTTATACCAAAAATAAATAGAAAAACGTACTAAAATACTAATAAAAATAAGGACAAATCTACTCTAATCAGGCACTGAAGGTTGTAAAAATAGTACGCAACAACTCTTTTTATTGGTACTCAATATTGTAAAATTTATGCAGGCGTTATTCTTCCTTTTTTTTTCTTCTCTTTTTTAAAAAGTTCACTTTTTTCTACATAATTGAGAACCTATCGTCATTTTTTTATATTCACTTATATATCTCTAAACCTATGTAACCATATTAATAAGATTAACTTTGTTATTTATTCATTTTTTTTTCACTTCCTCTTTATAATATTTGAAAACTTGGTAAGTCATAAACAGACATTCATATGTTTCATGAACAAGAAAATATTATCCTTTAAAAATATCAATTCATATATTAAATTTCTTGGTTTTTTTTCACTTCGTCTTTATAATATTTGAAAATTTAATATATAAATCGATATGTTTGAAGGATAATATATTTATGTTCTTGAAATATATGAATGTTTGTTTATAACTTTTAAATGTGATTTATATGTATATAAATTTATTTAATTTACTTATTTTTAAGTTACAAAAAAAGTATAGATTTATATTTTTTATTATTTTTTGCCCGTGTAAGTAATTGACTCGGTGACCCGACTGTTGACTCAGTAACCTGGTAACCGGTATGCCAGTTCGGGTCAGTGTACGGGGCGAGTTTCAAAATAATTTAGAAACACACTTTGGGGGGGCGGGATATTGTATATACTATTTATAAAATGTATTTTTTATATTTTTAAAAATACATAAATTTAGTCTATAGATTAATTACAAAAACTGTGAAATATGGATTATCCTACTAAGAAAAATGATAAACATAATATAATGTATTATCTACCCTAAAATGTAATATAATTATTATAATTATATATATTAATTAATTTAATAATTATATCAATGTATTTTAGAGATAATATGTATATAGGGAATGTTGTATATACTATTTATAAAATATATTTTTTTATATTTTTAAATATACATAAATATAGTCTATAGATCAATTACAAAAACTGTGAAATATGGATTATCCTACTAAGAAAAATGATAAACACAATGTAATGTATTATCTACCCTAAAATGTAATGTAATTATTATAATCATAGATATTAATTAATTTAATATTTATATCAATATATTTTAGAGACAATATGTATATAGGAAATTATGGTTTTGGAAACATTTTTACATATCTCAAATCATTATCCAATTATTTGGTAAGTAATTAAATAATACCTACAACCATAAATATTTATTTAGTAATTAAATTAATGATTGGAATTTTTCTTAAAATGTGTTACCCAATTTAGAAACACATTTTGGCGGGAAAACTTACAGGTTACTATTTATAAAACGCTAGCCTTTTTATATATATATATAGATATAATAGCTTAGAATACTCAAGTCACGATTATTGGTCAATATAATCAAATTCCAACAAATGGCGGGGATTTACGCACCCCATTTATTTATTAGTTCACCCCACTAAAAGATGTTATCACAAAAATATCAATATTACACTTAAACCCTATACCCACAAATACGTTATCACCTTCAACTCTCCACCACCACTCCATCAGCTGCCCATCATCACTGGGGATGCCAATTTCGGCCTGCCCCGACCCGACCTGACCCGAGCCATTTGAGGCGTCCCACCCGGTGCCCCGCGGCGGGGCGGGTCCGAGTACCACTTCCGCCCCGCGGGTACCCAGCCCGCACTACAAAAAAAATTAAAATTTACGAGGGATTTTTCCCTCGGTTTTAATGGAAAATCCCTCGATTTTGGACAAATCGAGGGAAAATTTCCCTCGGTTTTAATGGAAAATCCCTCGATTTTGGACAAATCGAGGGAAAATTTCCCTCGGAAATACACTCCTCGAAATTTTATTTCGAGGGAAATTTTCTCTCGAAAATATGAAAACGAGGGAATTACGAGGGATATTTTCCCTCGAAAACATCTCCGTGCAATCCCTCGGAATTTCGAGGGAAATCCGAGGAAATGTTTCCCTCGGATATTTCCTATTTCTGGAGGAAACAAATCCCTCGGAATTCTGAGGGATCTCTTTTCCTCGGAATTTCGAGGGATTTGTTTCCTTCGGAAATAGGAAATATCCGAGGGAAATACTTCCCTTGGAAAACCGAGGGATTTGTTGCCCCTCGGATTTTTCTATTTACGAGGGATTTATGAGGGAATATCCCCTCTTTTTTTTTTGTTTTTTTTTATTTTAAGTTTTCGAGGGATGTTTCCCTCGGATTTAATTTTTTTTTATTAATTTTTAATTTTAATGCCTGTTCAATTATTAAAATTTTCAAAAATTTGAAAAAAGTAATTAAAGAAAAGACAAATAAATAAACGAATAATTATAAAAAATATTTGAAAATTTAAGAATAATTACATGCGTTCGATCGACACAGTAACAAAGTTTATATGAACCGTAAAAATGTTCTATGGATGGGGAGGGGGGTACTGCTGCTGCTGATGGGGGGGTTGGGGCAACTGCTGCTGGACACGAGCATACATCTCAGCCATCTGGGCAGCCATGCGCGCCTGAAATTCCTCCTGCTGTCGGCGCTCCTCCGCACGTTGTCGCCTTTCCTCGGCTGCCTCCTCCGCACGTTGTCGCCTCTCCTCGTCTGCCTGCTGCTGCAACGCCTCGAGCTGCGCCCTCTGAGCCTCGACCTGCTCCTCGAGCTCTCTCATGTGGCTCCTATCAGCCTGGGAGGAGGTGGAAGAGTCGCCCTTCAATAAACCCTTCTTAGTAGCCACCATCTTCTCATACGCGCCGGTGCCGTAAAGCCGTCCCTTGCTCAACCCGACGACGCCGAGGAAAACCTGGTCCTGGTCAACCTCGTTACTCTCCTCCTGGGAAGACGCACGTTCCTTTTCCTGGGTCGGATGTCGCTCGTACTCCTCCTGAAATACAACTCGTTATTAAAATTTTACGTTAAAATCAAAGAATAAGTTAAAAATAAGAAAGAGACTCACATTAATATTAGTAGATCTCCTATCGACCCACGCGCCGTCTTTCTTTTGGTGCGTACGTTTAAAAAKATCRTAGCACKTAGCYRGCGCACCYGTCTCCCGCTCCTGTATTCAAATAGAATTTTCAAATAATTAACATTAAAATTAAACAAATAAATATTATTATTATATTCTAAAATCACTTACTATATCCAAAGCATGGTCGATAGTAGATCTAGCACCCCTCTTGTGCTTCGACATCCCAGTCCCCGGCCCAGCGGGCTCGCTCCTCCTGTTCTTGTTGCACTGCTCGGATTTAGACTTCTTCTCGGGCTTATCCCACTCAACCTTCCAAGTGCTCGGATTCCCTCGGTTTCATTTCGAGGGATTTCGTATTCCCTCGGCAGCTTTTCAATTAGAAAAAAATAAAATAATAACATTCCGAGGGAAATGCATTTCCCTCGGTTTTCCGAGGGATTTATTCCCTCGGAATAAAGTCCCTCGCAAATCCGTCGATTTTTTTCCTCGGAAATCATGGCAGGAAAAAATGGCACCAGAATTCCGAGGGAATCGCCTTCCCTCGGAAAATACCGAGGGAATTCTGGTTTCCTCGGGTTTTCCCTCGAAAAATTCCGAGGGAAGTCAATTCCCTCGGAAAACTGCTGCTTTTTTGTAGTGCCGCCCTTCCCCGTACAATATTTTTATATGTTATATATATATATATATATATATATATATATATATAATTTATATGATTATTTATATTTTTATACACTTAATATTATATTTAACATTTATACATTGATAATAAAAAAATTATAAATAATGTACATTAATACAATAAAACAAATGATAAATAAACTTATAAATAATCTAATAAATGTATAATATTTTTTTTATTGTCATTTTTATCAAATTTATAGTCTAATGTTGAATTTTTATAGTAGTATTTCATTTTTGTATTAATAATAAATGATATTTGATAATAAAAAATAAGAAATTATACATACGGGACGCCCCATTGCCATCCCTAATCATCACCGCCACCGCCATGGCCGCCGGCTATTGAAAAATATAAAAAACCATGTGCACAGAAATACGCCGCCGGGCGCCATGGCAGTCGTGCCATTGAAGAAAGAAAAAAGAAAAAAAAAACTTTGAAAAAATGTCACTCGAACCAAGTTTTCGAATACAAAATACATCAAAAAAATCGATTCGAATACAAATTACATGTTTAAAAAACTAATTTGTATACAAACTATATGTTCAAAAAATTGATTTGAACGCCCTTTAGACTAAAAAAGGGTTGTCCGAATTATTTTTTTTCGAACAACGTTGTATTGTTCGACCAAAAAACTCGAAAATATGAGTTCTATTCGAGAAATCACAGATGAACACCCCTATTTTGCATATGTTTCTTACGCTTTGCCGGCCCGATCCGTCACTTATCTTTCACCACCCATCACTGTTTTTTCTTCTTCCTGTTCGACGGTGGCGACAACGGTATAATAGGCGACGCTAATGGCAAAAATAGAGTGGTGGTTAAGGGTTCGAGAAAATGATGTATTTGGGTGGGGGGAGTAATTTTGGCATTTTTATTTTTTTTTATTGCGGTGAACTCATAAATAAATGAAGTGTGTATATCTGCGCCCCAGAACAAGTCAAATATAAATAACTGCACATTTATATATCATGAAATAACTTTTTGCAGTCTACATTGTAAGTCTAATTATAGTTTAACTTGTTATCATCACATGCTAATAGTTTCAAACTCTCCCTTTAATTACTTTATTACAAACCATTGCATTTATCTAAGTGAAGATCTTATAAATAACTTTAGACTTTTCTAATTATTGGTACCCGTTGTACTTGTTTGTCAACAGGTACACCAAAGTTTATCATTATTCATAATTTAATCACATCAATATGTTTGAGTACAACTAAATAACCTAGTTGTACTTTAGTCGAAATTTGTTGTATTTTTTTATTTTAAAAATAATTTATATCAACATAATTATACAATTACCAAATCAATCTTTAACCAATAAAAATATAATACTTCTAATATAAATTTAAAAAATCATAAAATCAACTAAATAGATACAAAAACTTGTATTTAAATTATAAATACATATTAATTAAATTAAAATTAAAAAAATCACAAAAATCATATATATTATAAATAATATAAATTAAGTCCTAAAATACTTTCAAATTGGTTTAAATTATTATGAATTTTAAATAATTATTTAATAATAAGAAAAATATAGAAACGTTATAAAATAATAAAATAAATCATGAAAAATATGAATATGTTAAATATATATATAAGAAGATATTTATATATAAGTATTTATCAAATAAAAAAACCATGAATAAATAATATAAAATAAACCAAATCTCACAATAATTTCATAGGATAAATTAAAAATAATTTAAGTCCTGAATAATCATTTACAAAATTCTAAAAGTAATAAAAACAAACTTAAAATAGTATAAATAATAAAATAAGTCAGAAAAGATTATGAATTTAGTTAAATAAATATGACATATATTTTTTAATTCTAAATGAAAACAGAAATAATATAATATAATATAATATAATATAATACAATAAATATAAGAATAAATATAATAAGATTATAATTAATTTCTAAATATTTATTTTAAAGACATTGAAAGAATAAATCGATAGTTATAAAGTAAATTAAATTTGTATCGTATATCAACAAAACTTCCTATGTATCAACAAAAGTGCAAGCCAATGCCGACGAAAGATAGAAATGAAATAGACACGTATGATAAAAAAAATTACTCTGCACCAATTCATGCTATTTTTGGAATGCTGGCTATATGCTCGATGCTTCCACAACATATATAAGGTTTTTCTTCAAATAGACAAGGAATATAATTGGTAAGTTGAACTTGCTTTGTTTTTCCATTGCTGTGCATGACAATAGTTGGAGCTTGGACAAATTCTCGTCTTTATAGGAGTGTATAATGCAGACTTCAGTTGACTTCAATAGTTATTTGATGTTGATGAGTTTTCATAATTTTTGCATCATTGAATATTTGAATATATTTTTTTCATTCTTTATTAATTATATTTTAAGGTATTTACTAGGAGTCTTTAACTACAACAAGAAAGTTAAAGAAAAATAACTAGAAAAGAGATGTCATTAGAATACAAGAAGATTTAATTTTTATTTTTTTTGATGATTTTATATAGAAGTTCAGAATTTATGTAAATAATATTACAAAATATATTTAATATCTTTAATGTTAGTTTTTGAGTTTTTTCTTACACTGCAAAAAAATAGGCAAATGCTGACGGGTAGCTGACGACCAATTTTGCTGATGACCTCAAACTCTAACGGCCTATAGCAGTCAATAATAAATAGTTATACTAATCATTTATAAATATAAATGGTTATAATTTGAAGTTGAGAAGTAGAAATGAAAAGAGTTAAAAGTTGAGGGTGTGATTTGGAAAATTAACTATAGTCAAGGGATCTAATAATAGTTTTTTATATATTCAGATTAGACTAAAGAATGGCAAAATAGAGAAATAATATTTTTATCCCCTTTTTAATGTTCAAAATCAAATAAATAATAATAAGAAAATATGGAGTCACGTCACGTCACGTCAGTAATGAATCCCGATCAATTTTATTTTGGACTTTATTTGATAAATTTGTCAATTTAAAATATGTGATTTGATATTGTCTAATAATATGTATCTTTTTCTGAAACGTGCACAATGGACCAAAAATGAAATGTTTCTGGGTATAGTTTTCTATATTGTTCCGTATGCAAAATGAATTTTTACAATTATGTATGTCGACTTAAAATAAATATTTTGATTTTTTTAATTATTTATTGAAATAATTAGAATTATGATATACCCTATGAGTTTTAATAATGTACAAGGTGTGCTTGCTTCTGAATTCACAAAACCATAAATCAAGATATTAAAAAGATATCACCAATAACTCGACCATTACCATGAAATAATATTTAATATGTAATTTAAAATGTTAATATTCCAACGATATTTCAAAATTCGCATATATAAGCATACCCATAATATATATGCACTCATATTAATTGTTTTGGCCAAATTTTTTTTACTTAATGACATATATTTGCAGCTCGGGCAGCCACCATCCGTCGACTGTAGAACCCAACCAGCCACTCCGATCTTCTGCTCTGGTGATTTGGGTTGAGTTCTACGACTTAGATTTTGGAAACTTGGAAGAGACTTGGCATAAAATGAAATCGTTATTTTGTAATTTAGCCTCAATTCCCAAATTTAACTTTTATATATTTTTTAATTTGACCCAAAAGATCAAATCAAAATTTCAAATTCTTACAATCTAACCCCCACAATTTCCCATTTTACCACATGAGAGGGCCAAAATAGACAAATAATAAATCATCTCACCCTTGATTGGTCTTTTTCTTATTCATTCTCTTCTGTAATAGTCAAATTTTTTAGTTAACGTAATTTGAAGTTGATCAATATTAATTATGTTTTTTAAACATATTAATATAAAATGGATAAATATAAGTTTTTTTAAACAAAAATGTCAAAGAGGACAAGTATAGATGAGAAGAAGATATATATATATATATATATATATATAACGGTCACCAATTTGAAGTCGGTCAACTAATGAACGAAAATAGACTGCCGAAGTCTGGGTCATCCTCATCTAATTTGAAATGGAGGGGTAAGAAATAATGCATTTATTCTAATTTGGTAGGTCTAGGATTTTGGACCCATGCATCCAAATTTTCCAACTACGACAAATACATTTTGGATGCCAGTCAAATGATGTGTTCATATTTTCTTGTAGTATTAACACAAACCAAACTTTCTTGATCCACAGCAAATGTGAATTTAATTAATATTTATTACATACGTTTAAATATGTGCACACATACAAACTAGAGCATGCATCAACTAAAATAAGTACACCAAATATATACATATTTTATTTATTTATTATTATTTCTTTTTTCTAAAAAAAACTTTTGAATGGGGAGCTCTTGCTTATTCTTTGCTCTTGTACTGCTACTAATATGCAGTGCTAATAAACTCTTCTCATCAGCCACACCATCTCTAAACTCCACCACAGATCAAAATGCACTTTTTGCCTTAAAAAATACCATCACTTCGGACCCTTATGGTATTTTAGCCCAAAACTGGTCCGTCGACACTTCCGTTTGCCACTGGATTGGTGTTTCTTGCAGCACCAAACACCAAAGGGTCACCGCCCTCAATATTTCCGGTTTCGACCTCAGAGGAACTCTGCCTCCGCATCTTGGAAACTTAACGTTTCTAAGATATTTAGACATCAGTTCCAACAATTTCACGGGCCCCATACCCTCTGAGCTGTCTCGTTTATACCGCCTGAGGGAGATAGATATGGGAGTCAACTCATTCTCCGGAAAAATACCATCCTGGTTTGGAGCTTTACCTCAACTCGAGAACTTGCGTCTCGATAACAACACTTTCTCGGGCACAATCCCGAAGGAGATTGGCAATTGTACTTCCCTGCAAATACTAAACATAAATGCAAACCAGTTAACAGGATCCATCCCATCTAGTATCCTTGTTGTGTCCTCCATTAGAGAAATTAGGATCATGTATAATGGGCTTTCAGGTAGGCTCCCAAGTGATATGTGCAACAATCTCCCAAACCTGATACGCCTTTCGATCTCGGCCAATCAAATCGAGGGCCAGATCCCACCAAATATATGGAAATGCAGAGAGCTTGAGATCCTGTCGTTATCCTTCAACTTTTTCAACGGCGAAATCCCAAGTGAGATTGGCAGTTTGAGTATGCTTAAATATTTGTATTTGGGGTTTAACAACTTCAAAGGTATGTCATCGACCTCTTTGTAACTTAGCTACATCTTACAAAAACTTAGATACTGGAAATGATTTATTTTTTTTTTCTGAAATTTTAATTGGTGAACAATTTTCAGGAGGAGTTCCGGCGGAATTGGGAAACCTTTCACGGTTGGAGTTGCTAAACATCGCCAGTGCTTCTCTTACAGGAAATTAATTAAGATTCCATCTTATTATAACAGCAATAGTAATTTCTAGCATTTCTATCACTAATATATATAGTATGATTCAAATAATTACTTACAGGGCCCATATCAAAGGAGATTGGCAACTGCACTTCCTTGAATGCATTAGACCTTCATGATAACCAGTTGACAGGTAATATTGTTTATTAACAGGCTGATTCATCATAGACAAGTAAATTTATTTATTTTTTTATCATGAAAGAGTTTGTACAATTTCTAGCATTTGGAAATTTGTAACTTACTTACAGGGCCCATACCTAAGCAAATTGGCAACTGCACTTCCTTGAAGATATTATACCTTCGGGATAACTATTTGACAGGTAATATGTTTATTAGCAGCTTAATTCATCATTAGCTACTGATTTCCATGGTTTTAAGATTACTTGGGATGTTGCTCTCTTGCTCATGAAAAGTCATTTTCATTTACAATACCATTTTCTAATTTTCTTGATGAATGTAGCTAGTAAGGTGGTTCTTTCTGACATCTCTTAATATTTTGATAAGAAAAATAATATTTTTCATCCTGTAACTTAGAATTAAAAAAAAAATTCTCGAAACACTTTAGTTGGAAAGCTAATTGTACATTTCTCATAAATAATATTGACTACAACAAAGATATTATTTGGCTTGAAAATAATAACCTCCGTATCAAATGCTAAAACTTACAGACAAGAGTTACATTTGCTTAATAGATTACTTATTTAATACTATCAAATTATATAGTTTGAGAAAATAAAATCAGAAAAAGGTTGCAATATTCACATGATAATTATGATGTATGACAGGTGAATTACCACAAGAGCTTGCTAATTTGGCATTCATTGAGACTTTAAACGTGTACAACAATTCCATGTCTGGACTCATTCCATCTTTCATCTTCAACATGTCAACCTCGAAGATTTTAGGACTTTCTTACAACCTATTTTCAGGCAGTCTTCGTGTTCCTTCTGAATTCTCACATTTCAATCTTGAAGAGCTGTATTTGGACAATAACAGACTCAGCGGGGAGATTCCAAGCTCGATCACCAATGCTTCTAAGCTTACTATGTTTTCATTGTCCAACAACTCATTCAGTGGCTCCTTACCCAACTTTGGTAGTTTAAGACTCTTACAACATCTTCTTATTTGGAATAATAATTTGACTGTTGCAGAATTCCCAAATCAGAAGTTGGGATTTCTCTCTGCATTAACTAATTGCCAATATTTGAAGGATTTAGATATATCAGGAAATTCACTTAACATTATCCTCCCAACTTCAATTGGGAATTTATCAACATTTCTTCAAAGGTTTGCTGCACAAGAATGCAACATTGAAGGTGTTATTCCTTCTATGATCGGAAACTTGAGCAATTTGCAATATCTAAATTTAGAGGGAAATCAATTATCAGGATTCATCCCGCCAGCAATAGGGAAATTAAAAAAACTTCAAAGCTTGTATCTTGGTGGGAATAGACTACAAGGTTATATCCCTCCCGATCTATGCAAGCTTAGTAATATTGGTGACTTGTCCCTGAGAAACAATTTTCTCAGTGACTCAATACCTGAATGTTTGGGTGAAGTTAGTTCTCTAAGAAACATCTACTTAGATTCAAACAAGCTGAATTCCTGCATACCTTCCCATTTCTGGAATCTTAGGGACCTCTTGTTTCTCAACTTATCCTCAAACTATTTGAGTGGTCAGCTTTCGTCTCAAATCGCTAGTTTTAAAGCAATCTATCAACTAGACTTGTCTCATAATCAATTATCAGGAGATATTCCAAACTCAATCGATGGTTGCCAATCATTAGAATCCTTGTCTCTTTCCAATAATAAATTTGAAGGATCTATACCTCCATCATTGGGAAGCATGAGAGGCTTGAGCACGTTGGATTTATCTAATAATAATCTTTCTGGATCGATACCGAAGTCTTTAGAAGGCCTCAACCTTCTTCAACACTTTAACGTGTCTTACAACAATCTAGAAGGAGAGATTCCCACAAGAGGCCCTTTCGTTAATTTCACTGCTCAATCTTTTTTCAACAACTCTGCTCTCTGTGGTGAAAAAAGGTTTCAAGTTCCTCACTGCATCGAGAAGGATATTAAAACATCAAGATTGAAGAAAGTCGGTCGGTTGATGAAGTATATTTTGCCTCCTTTCATTTTAGTTATCATTGCGGCAACTATCATTGTATGCGTGTTGATGAGGAGACAAAAACTGAACAAAATACTAGTACCAGTTGACAATTCACAAGGTGTTGGTGCTTGGAGAAGAGTTTCATACACAGAACTTCTAAGGGGAACTAATGCCTTTAGTGAAAGCAACCTACTTGGAATGGGTGGCTTTGGTTCAGTATTCAAAGCAACACTTTCTGACGGGTTAAACGTCGCAGTAAAAGTCTTCAACTTGCAATTAGAAAGAGCTATTCACAGTTTTGATACTGAATGTGAAATACTTAGCAACATTCGGCATAGAAACTTGGTCCGGATAATTGGTTGTTGTAGCAACACGGAGTTCAAAGCTTTGATTCTTGGGTACATGCCAAATGGGAACCTCGAGAAATGGTTGTATTCAGAGAACTATTGTCTTGATTTGGTACAAACTCTTCAAATGGCAATAGATGTTGCATTGGCCTTGGAATATCTTCATCATGGTCATACATTTCCAGTTGTCCATTGTGATATAAAGCCAAGTAATGTTTTGCTTGATGAAGATATGGTTGCTCATCTTGCTGATTTTGGTATATCTAAGCTCTTTCATGATGGGGAGACTATAGTTCTAACCAAGACCTTGGCAACCATTGGTTACGCGGCACCAGGTGATTTCTAATGTTGAATGTTTTGCATTTTAGTTACTCTATTTATGTTTTTTATTTTTTTTTTACCTTTTTTTTTTGTCCTATGCAATATTATGTCATAGGTTAATTCGGGGGGTGGAATCGGAGGTGTAGTTTAATTATTTAAGGAAAAAAACTCAGCTATCTTTCAAATAACAAATCCCATTAGTATTTGTTTCTATACAATTAATTGCACTCTATTGAGGGCATGTTTGTTTTTCTTCAAACATCCTGAGGGCATGTTTTATAAGGATGCTATCCATGGGGTGTTTGTAATACTTAAGGGATCAATTGTAATTTTGAAAGGTATTTGGGCATTTTTTTTGTAATTAGGTCAAACCTTAAGGATAGTTTTCGTAATTATTGCTAGTTTTATACGTTTCTCAAAATTGAAAAGTTTAAACTGATCGCATGATGATGGTGTACTTGTAATACATATATTAGAGTATGGATCGGAAGGGAAAGTGTCAACAAATGGAGATGTGTACAGCTATGGCATACTGTTGCTTGAGCTTTTTACAAGGAAGAAGCCAACTGACGATATGTTTAGTGAAGAAATGAGCTTAAAAGAGTGGGTCCACAAAGCATTACAAGATAATGCAGTTAGTGAAGTCGTGGCCATCGATTTGCTAGCAAGAGAAGATCAGCATTTCTTCGCAAAGCTCGAGGAATGTGTCTCATCTATTTTTAGCTTAGCAATGAAATGTTTAGCGGTTTCGCCTTATGAAAGAATTAACATGATGGAAATAGTGGCGGCTCTGAAGAGGATCGAAACCGAAATTGTGGCAGCCCTGGAGGGCCCCAAAAGGCATCAAAAAACTGCATTCTCAATTACTTCTGAAAAATACGCTTGATCTGGTAGTTAGTATATTTACATTTCAATATGTAAGGTACAACTTGAAATAAATGAAGACTTTTTGCATGCGTTTGATCAAATGGCTAGAAATGTATATATGGTGGCAAGTAGGGCTGTAAATGACAAACAAATTGTGAAAAAAAAAAAAAGAGTCGAATTGTTAGTCAACTATATAGGTGTCTCTGGATGAAAAATACCTGCAAAAATATTAGACAAGGATTACATGTTTAGCCCAATCAATAAAAACTTGAATAATTATACAGATTAATTCTTGCAAAACACAGTATTTCCACTCAAATGTAATTATGGATACACAAGAAAAGGGCTGATCGTGAATAATATTCAAAGAACTATATTGGTGTGATTTAATCAATAACATTCACTTCATGGTTCTCAGCCACATACAAAAATCAAACTAGATTCTTCAAGGAACAGAAATAATCAACAGTAATATATGTTACATTTTATAGGGGCTTTTATGTAATTTTCTATTAATGAGCTGAGGGTTAGTGGTGTTAATCTTAGTTGGCATTTAGTATTAATAGGGGATAATGAAGGTACTGTACTTCTTCAAGCAATTATAATCACAAAATAATAATAAGAATTTTTCCCCAATTTTTTCATTCTCCTTCAATATGAAGATTTTCAGTTTTCTACATGGTATCTAGAGCAAGGTTCAGATAACGTCAACGGCGACACGAAATACTGCATGGAATGCGATTGTGACTGGTGGAGCTTCAAATGGAAGCAATAATGGAGAAAGACAGATGATGATTGCTGAAAATCAGATCGCGATTCGAGTCGACAATCAGTATAACCTTCATAACTCTGATCATCCGGGGATGGCGACGGTCAAAAATCCACTGAATGGTACGAATTACGTATCATGGCGAAGAGCAATGATGATAGCGCTTGGGGCCAAAAAATAAGCTTGGTTTCATAAATGGTAAAATCACTTAACCAGATCTAAATTCTGTGTGAGCATGCTACGAGCAACCGAGAAGGAGGGTAGCGGCGTCGTATTGTGGAAACAGGCCAATGATGAGTTGGAGGACTAGGCGTTGCTCGCTGACGGCACTCTCGACGTCTCCAAGTTGATCGACCAATGATTTGAGATGTTGGCAGTAGGCGGAGACGGAGGGAAATGAGGCAAGTCGGGCATTGATGAAGCAATTCTCGAGATCGGCGGCGCGAGCGCTGTGGTTGTCATGGAAGATGCCCTTGACACGGAGCCAAGCCTCTCAAGGGGTGGAGCCGACTTTGATGACGGTGAGGAGAAGGTCCTCACTAAAATCACGTTGTGAGCGCGAGTGGTGATTTGAAAAAGCTCAGCCCAAGTGTGATATTAAACCTTCTGAAGATCAAGGATAAGAGGGATTTGGTTACGAATGTTCGTAACTGATTGAGTCGAGTGAAAACTCGAGGCTGAATTATCGTTGGCCATTGGATCGAGAAAGGAAAAAAAAATTTGTATCCTAAAAGCTCTGATACCATGTAAGATAGTAAGAATACTAGAAAATGTAATTGAGTGTCCAAATGGCCTTTTTATCAATACTCTATTTATACAAGTATATGAGACACAAATATGAAAAAAAAATCATTACGATTCTGTAACGGTCGTAATGGAATCATAAAGTCGTACTGTAGTAACTCTACACTCTAAATATAAAAATTGTCAAATAATATCTCTGACAAAAACTTGATCTTCTATGAGTGATTAAGATTAGGGATTATGAACATAATTATGATTCATCTGGACCCACATTGAGGAATCATGCAAAATAATGCAAGTAATTGTCAAAGTCAATGAATATCAAGCCGATGGAAATTTTGTGGAAAGCAATGAATATCTTGATAGGAATCAGCATCAAGTTGAGGAATAAGACTTTTAGCTAGTACCATTACTGATGGTCATCATTATACGCATTATTCATTTAGATAAAAAAAAAAAATGAGAGCATATAATATATGCAATGACCAAGACTTATGTAGAATTGAATTGTTATCAATCAATGTGTTTTTTAGAACATACATTATGAATCAAAGTAGCATAAGGTGCACAAACTATATCTAAACATATATAAAGTGGAGACAAAACACACATGAAAGGGACTTGATCTCACTAACATTGAGTCTGCACTACCAAACAAGGAAGTTCAATTAACTGACAGAATAATTTTGTTACTAAATTTTACAAATAATTTTATTACAAAATATTATAGTTATGGGCGTAGTCAGCCCGGCCGATTACGCCTAACCCGCACACAAAACAGAAAATTTATATACATATAATTTTATTTTATTAAAGGTTTCAGAATTTAGGTTATGTCCCAGACCTGGAGACACTCCTTAGCTCTGCCCCTAAATAGTTATCTAAAAAATACCAACACCATAAAAAAACATTTTCTTCACGCTAAATATATTGACCAATTACCAAGAATTGCCAATTATTCTTGGAATGGTTAAATAACACTTTCGATACCCAAAATATGGTGAAATTTCAGTATAAGTACTCCAAATTTGCAAATTATCAATATTACCCCAAATTCAATTTTGGTATCATTTTCAATTCAAAAAATAACCAAAAAAATATTTAAAAATGAAAAAAAAATGAAAAAAAAATCTAAATAAAAAACTAAAAATTTATAACTATTTTTTTAATTTATAAAATAAAATACTATAATAAGTTTAATTCAAAATTATAATCAAAAAATATAAAAAAATCAAATAAATATTTAAAAATACAAAAAGGAAAGAAATGTAAAGAAAATAGAAAACTTATAAATTTGTAATTCAGAAGTAAAATAAAATAATTAATTGAATTCAGAAATTGTAATAAAAAATAAAAATCAATATTTAATTAAATTTGAGAAAATATATTTAAGAATATAAAATAAATAAGATTATTTTAATAGAAGTATTTAACTATTAGTTATTATTAATGTTTTTATTTATTTTTATTCTTCACCTCATTTTATTTATCATTTTTTTATCAAAACACAACAAATAGAGTAAAATAATAATTTTTGTTACTTGGCCTCAACCATCCATACCAATGGATGGATGTTGTGTCATATCAGCACATTAAGTAATAATGTTGGGTAGTTGAAATCAAGTAACATTATTATTTTATTTTATTGTTCATGTTTTAATAATAATAAAAATTGATAAATAAAATATTGTAAACATTACAAATAAATAAAAATCTTACAAATAACCAAATAACTAAAACCTTTACGAAATATTTTTATTAAAAGAATAGTATTAATTTTTATTTTTAAATATATCTCTTTTGAATTTAATTAATGTACTTTACTTTTTAAATTATAAAATATAATTAAATTAATTATGTTTTTGATTATATGTTTTTTGAGATTTAGTTTTTTTTTTCTTGAGTTTAATTAATTATTATATTTTATTTTCTGAATTACAAATTTATAAGTTTTTTGTTTTCTTTACATTTCTTTCCTTTTTTTGTATTTTTAAATATTTTTTTGATTTTTTATTTTTTGATTATAATTTTGAATTAAATTTATTATTGTATTTTATTTTATAAATTAAAAAATTTATAAATTTTTAATTTTTTATTTAGATTTTTTTTCATTTTTTGAATTCTCAAATATTATTTATTGTTTTTTGAATTAAAGTAATTAATTCCCTCTAAATTTGATGTCAACGTACTTTAACAGAAAAGTTAATCCCGGGTATGAAAAGTGAGCACGTAATTAAATTTGGGGTACTAATCTTAATATTTTGCAACTTAGGGTATTGAAATTGAAATTTCACCATACTTTTGGTACCAAAAGTGAGATTTACCCTTTTGGAATTTACTGTTTTTTTAGAAGGCGTCTTTGGGTGTTTTTCTGATTCTTTAAACTTGTATAAATTCTCTTTATTCATTCTCCGCCATAGTTCCATTACAACCTATTAACTCTTGGCATTCATGCATTTCAACTCATTTTTAGTTGGAACCAGCATGATTTACATGCAAGCCTTGTGTAAAATTCATCCAACAGACCAGCGACCTGATAACATCAGGTCGCATGAGATTGCTGAGATATCACCGAAGCAGCAAGACAAATTAGGTCGCCATAAGGAATGAACAATTTGATAACACCAGGTCGCATTATGTTGCTGTGAGCTCGCAAACGTAGAAAGACATTTCAGGTAGCTATAAGGAACGAGCTGATAACATGATCACATAAACATTTCACACATGCTGACGTCATTATGAGAGAACATTCTTTCGCTCCAAGCAACATCCGCGTCCAACAACTTTCTGTTACAAGATGGTGCCTTTGAGCACATGTATATAATAGAATAGGGCTAGCTAGCAATAAATCAATTCAATAACAAAATCACAATTCTTTAATGTATCTATAATTTCACCAAATATAGAATATGTTGAGAAATTTATTTTTGGCAAAAAAAATTTTTTTTTTTTGAGTTGTTTGTCTTTTTGGGCTCAAAATAAATTAGGACTCAAGATTTGTTTCCTAGATTGTGTCTAGAACTTTATTTAGTTTCCTAAATTGTGTTTAGAACTTGTTTTACTTGTTTACGAAGAATAGGAGTCTTGTCTATTTAAGACAAGAACAAGAAGACGCAAGACACGGACTTTTATCGAGAAGCAAGACGCAGCAAGAAGAACACGAGCACGTAGAAGATTTGAGGCAACGATTCAAAACACGAACATTTTTCAAGTTGCGTAACCAACGAAGAAGATCGTCACAAGTATCGCCACAAGTATTTTAGTATCAAGTGTTGATACTAGTGTTTTTCATATATTACTTTATAATTTTGTAATTTATCTTGAACAAGTAAAAGTAATATAGTTTTTGGATTTGTACACTCAAATTCGTAAGCACATTTGCTTACGGACGAAATTTAAATTGTTGTGTTCGTTTATATCTATTGTTCCGCTGCTTGTTTATTTTATAAACTGTTTGATGTCAGTTTGTCATGAATTCGAAGGCTTCGTTCTCGCAAGTGGAGAAGAAAAGGGGATTAGGGTTTGGAAATGGCGAAATTGATTTGATAATGGAGGGGATAAGTGCCAGCAAATGTGATTCGGGCTGGGTTGAAGTACCCGGGCAGACGCGGGTTGAAGAGGCTCGGTCGGACGGTTCAATTGGGCAGGAAGAAAATGGGCCATTGCAAGGGATTACGATGGGCCTGTTTAACCTTTAAGACTTGGGCTTCTAATAATATTAATGCATCGTGGCATAAATACCCCTTGTTACTTTAGTTATGCAAGTGTCATGTTTTAATTGGTTATAATTCCTTAAATGGTGGATCAAGTTTAGATGCTTTTGGTCCCCCCAATAAACAAGCTAGAGTTACATTTCAATTCTATCTTCTCCCTCAAACATTCTACTCTCTATCTATCTATCTATCCCCAAATAATTACAAATCATTTCTGTTCCAGAAAAATTACCCATTAAGCCTAAACATTACACAGTTCTGGTGTTTTAACACCTGAACTTAACATCGATTTATTGATATTTATTAATAAAATCCATAGGCCTACAAATTAAGAGAATAAAATCTTTTCTCTTGTTTTCATGGCAAAGACCCTTTGTTTCAACGTGGTATCAAATTTTTATAGTGTAATGTTCGTTGCATATATCTTCTCCGATTTTATTTTCTGAACTATGATCATCTTTGATTTTCTATTTCTTTTTATTAATTGAAGCGGGTCAGGTGGTTTGGTTAATAGGTCGGATTAAGTAACCTCATCTTATGAGATCGGTCTTACAGGACACCTAGTCAATAAGTTAGCTAAACAAATATTACTTAAATAAATATTTCGACGTCATAATATTTAAATAATATTCATCCAATAGGACCGATACAATTATAGATTATGAATTGGATAGAAATAGTGGATTGAAAAAACTAAATTCCAAAAGAAGAAGACTGATGCGTAGCCAAGAGCTGGGTCAAATCAATCAACTATCAACTATGTTTTCTTCCAATTTTCTTCCAAAGGGTCGGTCTTTAACCCGCAGACCACGTGATACAACTTTCCATGAAAATAATTTGAAATAATTATTATATCATATCAAAACATTGAACATAATTTTTTGAAATGTTACCAAATGAGATCTACATATCTTCATTTCAGGTTTATCTCTATATATAGATGCATGTGTATAGAATCACAGACTAGAGCATGCATAAACTACCAGCTGCCTTATAAGTATATCTAGAACAAAATTTAAAAAAAAAAAAAAAAAAAAAAAAATTAGTTCAATGGAGAACTCTTGCTTTATCTTTTCTCTTGTATTGCTACTACTCTACAGCACTAATAAGCCCTTCTCAGCCACAACACTTGATCTAACCCACCGATCAAAATGCACTGGTTGCCTTGAAAAACACCATCACTTGGGACCCTTATGGTGCCTTAGACAAGAACTGGTCCAGCAACCACTTCCGTTTGTTACTGGATTGGCGTCTCTTGTGGCACCAAGCACCAAAGGGTCGCCGCCCTAAATATTTCCGGTTTGCCCTCAGAGGAACACTGCCTCCACATCTTGGAAACTTGACGTTTCTGAGATATTTAGACATCAGTTTCAACAATTTCACGGGCCTTATACCCTATGAGCTGTCTCGTTTACACCGCCTGAGGGAGATAGATGTGGGAGTCCAACTCATTCACCGGAGAGATACCATCATGGTTCGGAGCCTTGCCTCAACTCGAGACCACTGCGTCTCAGAAACAACACCTTCTCGGGCAAAATCCCTCGGCCTTTATTCAACAACAATTCAAGCTACAGACAATAGATATGGGCTTCAATTCTCTCAACGGGGGCATTTCAGAGGAGATTGCCAATTGTTCTTCTCTTCAAATATTAAGATTAAACTATAACCAGTTAACGGGCCCCATACCATACGGTATCTTCAATCTGTCCTCCATTAGAGAAATTAGGATTATGTTTAATGGACTTTCAGGTACGCTGCCAAGTGATATGTGCAACAATCTCCCAAACCTGGACAACACTGACACTCACGGGCAATCAAATCGAGGGCCAAATTCCACCAAATATATGGAAATGTAGAGAGCTTGAACGCCTGTCGTTATCCATCAACCGTTTCAACGGCGAAATCCCAAGTGAGATTGGAGGTTTAAGCATGCTTAGGCACTTGTATCTGGGAATTAACGACTTTAAATTAGGTATATAGGTATAAATGAATCCGATAGACCTTCAGCACAGTAGCTTCATTTGACAAATTCTTTTGTAATTGGTAAATAATTTTCAGGAGGAGTTCCGGCGGAATTGGGAAACCTTTCACGGTTGGAGATATTATCCTTGCGTCAAACTTCTCTTACAGGAAATTAATTAACACTCCATCTTATTCGAATACATTTCTTCTTTAATTTCTAGCATTTTGGAATCAGTACAAAGCCTTTTGCTCATCTTACAGTACCAAAAGCCTTTTGCTCATCTTCAGGGCCATACCAAAGCAAATTGGGAACTGCACTTCCTTGATGTCATTAGACCTCGGTGATAACTACTTGACAGGTATGTAATAGGTTAATTAAGACGACCTTTATATAGCCCTGAAGAAAAAATTAAACATTAAATAAATTAATTAAATTATTAGTTAGTTACTTTTAATTAGTTATATTCTTAATTACATGTTTAAATCATTTACTCTATTTTACATCATCTCACAACTTTTATATATGTATATGAATATTTTTTTATATTCATCATTTATTATCTTGTATATTTATCATTCAATTTTTATATAAATATTTCGCGGGATGCCAACACGTCACCTCGATTTTGTCCATCCCACTAAAATCACATCTACTTGCATGTGAGGTTCCAATCCCGCAAATATTACACATCAAACAATAATTGAAATCTCTCAATTTCTTGCAAAGTTTTTAATTTTTCCTTCTTTTTATCATTTGAAAAGGTGTTATAGAAATCATGTGATGATATCTCGGCAAAATATTCCCCTAGTCCAAAAAACAGAGAATTATAAGGTGCACATAATAATTTAATTATCATCGCATATAATTATTACATATTATTACATATAAATAGTATATATCATCACACAACTGATACATATCATCATAAATAATTGAAATTTAAATCCAAATCTAGAATCTAAAATGTAAAATGAAAAAATGAAAAAAAAAAACGTAAAACGAAAAACTAAATCCCAAAATTGAATATTAAATTCTAAATCCTAAATTTCTATCATATATCATCACATATAACTGACACATATCATCACATATAACTAACACATATCATCACATATAACTGGTAGAATGATAATAATTTTGTCGGACCCTAAAATGGAAAATTAAATAAAAAAAATAAAAAACTAAACCTTAAAATGAAAATTAA
>BMAC01000029.1:31061-48986 GCA_014905375.1 Phtheirospermum japonicum | reverse complement strand
AAATTTTGTTGATTGAATGTTAATTTATCGATGTAGACATGATTGAATTATAAATCTACTATACATGAAAAAGTAAAATAAAAACAAACAACAACAACAAAATTTTAATTAATAAATATAGATAAGAAAAAAATAAACATAATGATAACTAAACAATTATATTCATAAATAAAAATCTCCTTATGTGCAAAATTTTTATTCTTATAAAAAACATAAAATAATATTTTACTAAATAAAAGAAATATATTAAAAAAATGTTTAAAATAAATAAAAAAATCAGATCAGCTATCAACTGATTTGAAAAGATTATATTTTGTAAAAAAAAAATTAAACAAGATCTTTGGGGCTCTATCATCAAATTTGTTTACCAGGAAACTACTAGTAACTTATTAGAGCAAAATAAATTACAAGCACTTATGAACCGCCCAACCAAGTGGGCACTTAGATTAGTTTTCTAATATATTTCAAAGAACAAATCATAAAAGATATCACATTTGAGATTCTATTTTGTCATTGCAAATAAATTTCTATACATGCTTGTACTTAGAAGTTACTTTGAGAATAAAAATTAGGGAAATTATCAAATAGTCTTCCAAGTAAAAGTTCATTTATCAATTAGTCCTATATGTAATTTTAAGTCAAATAGTCCTTTATTTGTCAAATAGTCCCAAATATATGATATGAATATAGCACAATACTCTTACTATGAAAATTTTAATAAATAATAATAATAATAATAATAATAATATATTATTATTATTATTATTATTATTATTACATTTATAGTGAATTGGGCAGTAGGTGGGTTGCAGCCTACATCTCCTGCCACTGGCCGCCTACCGGCCGAAAAAAGCTTTGGCCGCCGGAATTTTTTTCCGGTTATCGAAATATATTGTTTGTCTTTTTTTTTTTTTTTTGCCAAGAAAATTCTTACTATATGTCAGTGGGTTTTTTTTTTTTCGCCCAAAAATTTTCTTACTATATGTTTGAGTTTTTTAATACATGTTCAAATTTTCTTACTTAATGTCCAAAAATATTCCAGTCACCGAAAAATATTTCTTGCTATATATCCACAAATTTCTTATTTAATGTTCAGAAATTTATACTTAATGACAAAAAGTATTTATGTGATTGCAAAAAAAGTTACTTACTTGATTTGCAAATGTTGTTATGTATTTTTTACTTATTACACACAAAATTATTTTTCCAAAAAATAGAGAAGAAAAAAGAATCTTGCTTAATAGCAAGTTATTATTATTATTTATTTCTTATTTAATACAATTATATATCATTTTATAGTGAGATTTCTAACTTTATGATAGGAAAGGTAAGAGAAATTCTTACTTTATATCCTATAAATTAAGAAAGTTTATTAATTTATTTTCGAAAAAGTAAGAAAAAATTATTATTTTATAATAAATTTCTTACTTTATTTCCTAAATGAAAATGACATTCTTACTTTATGTTAAAAAAATAAGTAAAAATTATTTTATATTGAAAACTTCATACTTTATGTACTGAAAAGTAAAAAATTACTTACATTATAGTGAGATTTCTTACTTTATATTTGTTGAGCAACAAAAAAAGTTGTACAAAAAAAGAACGCCGAAAAATGTTATGGCGATGGTCCACCGGAAAAATCTCCAACGGCAACGACGGGTGGACTGCTGGGATTGCCGGCGGGGGATGAAATGATATATATATATATATATATATAATATATATATATATATATATAGTTTCAAAAGTCATTTATAAGAGATTTTCTAATAAATTTATGTATTTATTTTATAATTTTTTAAAACTTATTTTATATTTTATATTTTATATTTATATCCGAACTTATTAATTTTTTAATAATTAGAATTTTATTAATATTTATAAAATCATATAAATTATTGTATTTATTTTATATTTTTTATATTAATCACTAATTTTTTTAATTCTTTATTAATTAAGATTTTATTAATATGATTAAAGGAAAAGAAAATGGAGGCAAAATAAGTTTTTGTCACAAATTTAATGTTTAAATTAAATAAAAATGATAAAAAGAAATATGGAATAACGTCAAGGGAAAAAAAAAAGATCAAGTTTTTTTGGACCTTTTGATGAATTGACCAAATTATCAGACGTGATTTGACGATAGCCAATTTCACGTACTTTTTCTGTATTGTGGCCATCAAAATGAAATTTTTTTTCCCAATTTTTTGTTTTTAATTTAATATTTAAATTTAAATAAAATTGATAAGAAAGTATTCAATCACGTCAACAAAAAAGTTCGATTAAACTTTTTTAAATAAATTAATCAATTTAACGAACGTAATTTAATTATAACCAACCTCACATGTCAAATATGAAAATTTTCTATTGTTAGAGTACTTTGTTGTACTTCGCGTAATAATAATTCACATCTATCGGTAAACCATTATAATTAATTTATGTAATAGATTACTACATATTTACTTTTATTGAAAAAAAAAATAGCCCATAATATAAATCATCACATATATATTCTCAGCATTGATAAAAACCAAATTAAAAAACCAGCAAAGGGCTGCAGTCTTGACATGATCAATATGGCAGGTGAATTACCACAAGAGCTTGTCAATCTGGAGTTGCTCGAGATCATCTCAGTGTTCAACAATTCATTGTCAACCTCCATCCCATCTTCCATTTTCAACATATCAACTTTAAAAGTTTTAGATCTTTCAGCCAACCAGTTTTTCGGTAAACTTGTCCTTCCTCGGAAGCTCAATTTTGAAGAACTGTATTTGGTCAAGAATGAGCTCACGGGGGAGATTCCAAGCTCTATCACCAACGCTTCTATGCTTACTCACTTGGAATTGTCCATGAACTCATTCAGTGGCTCCATTCCCAACTTTGGTAATTTAAGGTTCTTACGAGTTCTCTACCTTTGGGAAAATAATTTGACTGCCCAAGAATCCCCAAATCAGGAATTGGGATTTCTCACCTCATTAACCAACTGCCAATTATTGGAGGAGTTAGGACTAACAGGAAACCCACTTAACGGTATCATGCCACCTTCAATGGGGAATTTATCATCTCTTCGGCTGTTTGACGCCGACGAGTGCAACATTAATGGTGTTATTCCTTCTACCATTGGAAACTTGCGTAGTTTAGAAAGGCTAGTTTTAGAGGGAAATCAACTGACGGGGTCCATCTCACCAACAATAGGGAAACTAAAGCAACTTGAAAGGTTATATCTCAGCAGAAATAGACTGCAAGGTTATATCCCTCCAGATCTTTGTCGGCTTAGTAATATTGGTGACTTGCATTTGGATGGCAATAATCTCACCGGTCCAATACCCGAATGCCTGGGTGACGTTAAGTCCTTAAGAAACATCAACTTAGGATCAAACAAGATAAATTCCACCATACCTTCCAATTTCTGGAATCTTAAGGACCTCTTGTTTCTGAACTTGTCCTCAAACTATTTGACTGGCCAACTTTCATCTCAGATCACAAGTTTGAAGCAGTTGAACACACTGGACTTGACCCATAATCAGCTCTCAGGACATATTCCAAGCTCAATCGACGGCTGCCAAACATTAGGATTCTTGTCTTTGTCAAATAACAAGCTAGAAGGATATATCCCTCCATCATTGGGAAACATTAGTGGCTTGATCACGTTAGATTTGTCAAATAATAATCTTTCTGGTACGATACCAGGGTCTTTAGGTGGCCTCAACCTTCTTCAACACTTTAATGTGTCTTGCAACAAACTGGAAGGAGAGATTCCCACGGGAGGTCATTTCAGTAACTTCACTGCTCAATCATTTTTTAACAACTCTGCTCTCTGCGGTGCAAACAAATTTCAAGTGCCTCCTTGCGTCAAGAAGAATATTAGAACATCAAGATCAAAGAAGATTGGTCGGTTAATGAAGTATATTTTGCCTGCCTTCACTTCACTTGTCATTCTAGCAACCATTATTGTACTACTGTTGATGCGGAGACGAAAACTGAAAAGAATACCAGTGTCAGTTGATAATTACCTAGATGTTGTTGCCTGGAGAAGAATTTCATATATAGAACTTATGAGAGGAACAAATGCCTTTAGTGAGACCAGCTTACTTGGAAAAGGAAGCTTTGGTTCAGTTTTCAAAACAACACTTTCTGACGGGTTAGATGTTGCGGTAAAAGTCTTCAACTTGCATTTAGACAGAGCTGTCCGCAGTTTTGACACCGCATGTGAAGTACTTAGAAATATTCGGCACAGGAACTTGGTCCAAGTAATTGGATGTTGTAGCAACCCAGAATTCAAAGCCCTGATTCTTGAATACATGCCAAATGGGAGCCTCGAGAAATGGCTGCACTCAGAGAACTATTGTCCGGATTTGATACAAAGACTGCAAATAGCAATAGATGTTGCATCAGCGTTGGAATATCTTCATCATGGTCATACATTCCCCGTTGTCCATTGTGATATAAAGCCAAGTAATGTGTTGCTTGATCAAGATATGGTTGCTCATCTTGCTGATTTTGGTATATCCAAGCTCTTTGATGATGGGGAGATAATGGTTCAAACTAAGACCTTGGCGACCATCGGTTACGCAGCGCCAGGTAATGTATAACATTTTACATTTTAGTTCCTTTATTTATTTAAATTTCTCTCTTTTTTATCCTATTGTATATTATTTCATATGTTAATCAGGAAAAATATCCATTGAGGTTTAGTCTAATTATAAAAACAAAACTAGCTATCTATTAATTAAAATTACAAATGTCCCCTTAGTATTTGTTTCCATTTTAAGAATTGCAACCTATTGAGGTGTGTATTTATTGTGAATGATAACTAATTCGGTGTTTGCAATACCTCAAGGGGCCATTTGTGATTTTTCAAGGTAGTTTTATGGTATTATCCGTAACTTTTATATATATTTATTTCTCAAAACTGGAAAATCTGAACTGTAATATGATTGATGTTGATGTACATGAATACATAAATTAGAGTATGGGTCGGAAGGGAAAGTGTCAACGAATGCAGATGTATATAGCTATGGCATACTGCTGCTCGAGATTTTTACAAGGAAAAAGCCGACTGAAGACATGTTTAATGAAGAAATAAGCTTAAAGGAGTGGGTCAATGACGCAATACAAGAAAATTCAGTAATAGAAGTTGCAAGCCCAGATTTGCTAGCAAGAGACGATCAACATTTTTGTGCAAAGGAAGAATGTATCTCGTCTGTTTTTAGTTTGGCGATGAAATGTTTAGCTGTTTCACCTGATGAAAGGATTAACATGATAGAAACAGTGGCTGCTCTGCAGAGGATTAAAACCAAAGTTGTGGCGGGGACCACAAGGTGTTAACACTATGCATTTACCATTACTGCACGGCAATAGATATTGATGTATAATAGGTATAGTTTCCTATTGTTTGCGTGTATGTGGTAAAAATGATGCGCACACTCTGGTAGTTAGTTTCTCCATTCCAAAAATTGTAATGTACAACTCGAAATAATTAAACGTGTGATGTTGATAATGGCTCTGAGGAGTCAGATAAAAGGTTGCCTGATTCTCCAAAATCATAGCTTTCAGGTTGGTTCATTTTTAAGTTCGAAAATCAAGAGCAACATGAGCATGTGCTGACTGGGGGTCCATATATAATTTTCGGGCGAACATTATACTCCCCAAATCCATCCCTATTTGGATTAAAATGCCTGGGCTGCCACTCAATTGCTGGATTCCCAAAATTCTGAGCAAGATAGCTTCGAAAGTCAGAAAACCAATAGCTACATGCTAACCAATAAATGGGAACGTGTCTCTTATGCGCGGGTTAGTGGAAGTCGAAGTTACAGCTGAATTGGTCGTTTCTGTGAAAATTAAATTGTCGGGAGGCATTAATTATCAGGATATTGTCTGTGATTATGTTCCGAAATGTGCGGTAATTTGGGGCACTCTACCCAGGATTGTCCGACGACAAGGGCAGGGCTGTAAACGAGCCGAACCGAGTCGAGTTTAGAGAATTTAAACTTGCTCGTTTATTATCGATCTCGAGTTCGATCTTTTTTTAACGAACATATCGATGGCTCGCGAACTTTTTCGAGTTTAATCGATCCTAAACGAGCTCAAAAAATTTTAATTATTAATTAAATTATCTTTACTTTATTACAAAAATAAAATAAAATATTTTTTGAAGTATATAATACACATACTAAGATATATAAACAAATAAGTTTATATATATATATTTCATATGAACAAGTATAAAAATTATAATTAAACCAAATTATTAGTTTAATTTTATACGAGTTTAATAACGAACCCACTTTATAACTCACTAACGAACCCACTCACGAGCTAACGAGACGAATACCATGAATCTAGAGTTTGCTCGTTTATTAAACGAGCCTTTTTAAACGAGCTCGAGCGAGCTTTTATCGAGTCGGGTAGCGAATAGCTCACGAACTGTTTGGCTCATTTACACCCCTAGGGCTGATTCTAGTCATCGAGTTTTACGCTAAATAAAACCGGAACAAGATGATACTAGGCTGATAATTTCAAAATGAAAAAGCTGTCGGGCAGAATCCTAACAGTCAACCTGCTGCTGGGCAGATTGCTCCCAGCAAATCTGCTGCTAAGCAGCCTGCTCCAAAGCTCTTGGGGGCTACGTGGGCTGTTAAAACTGCAAAAGGCGTCGACAAGCAGGGTCCCCACAATAAAATCATTCGCTCAAGGACCTGAAGCCGACGTAGTCATCTAGTGATTATTATTTATTTTGCGAATGATTGTATTATCTTTCATGTTAGTAGTAATGGTCTGGTTTTGTTTGGTTTCTTCCTATTGCTTTGGGTCAGGTCAGGAGGTCTGCACTTCCATTTGGGCTTGGCTCCCCCGAATCGCATCGACTTATTCAATGGGACGATTTTTCTTTGCTTCGTAATACTTTCATACTCTCGTGTGTTCACCCTTTTTTATCGATACAACTTTATTTACCAATAAAAAAATGGAACCATACATCACGATGGACTTTATAGTGTTTTTACATATATTGTTCTCACGTTTAATGACAACAACTGCTTATAAAATTGTGCAGCCTTAAAGTTGTACTATTAATTTTAGGGGCAATTGTCAAATACTACATAGAAAAAAATATTTTTATCAAGTAATACGATTAATTATATAAATATCTAATAGTCTAATCATAAATATACAATTACAAGGTTACCCCTAATAATAATAATATCAATAAATATTACACCAACACCACCCGTCGGCCACCCTCACCGCCGCTGCTGTCCGGTCGCCACTGCCACCGCGCCGTCCGGGAGCCGAAAATTTTCCCGACGATTTTTTTTTTTTTTTTTTGCCAGCAAATATAAAGTTAGAAATCTAACTATAAAGTAAGAAATTTTCTTACTTTTTCATACATAAATATGAGATTTTCACTATAAAGTATGATTTTTTCTTTTTATTTTTAACATAAATTAAAAATATATTTATTTTAGAAAATAAAGTAAGAAATTTCACTATAAAATAAGAACTTTTTCTACTTTTTCGAATTTAAAATAACAAACTTTCTTACTTTAAAGGATATAAAGTAAGAAATTTTATTAATTTTTTGAACATAAAGTATGAAATTTCACTATAAAATAATATATAATTTGTATTAAATAAGAAAATACATAATAATAATTTGCTATTAAGCAAGAATTTTATTTTTTTTCTATTTTTTTTGGCAAAACAAAAGTGTGTTAATAAGTAAAAAAAAAAGTGTGTAATAAGTAAAAAATACATAACAATATTTGCATATCAAAGTAAGAAACTTTTGCAATCAAATAAAATATTTTTTGTCATCAAGATGAATTTTTGGATATTAAATAAAAAATATGTTACATATAGTACGAAATTCGGACAAATAGTAAGAAATATTTCCAGTGACCAGAATTATTTTTTGGACATTAAGTAAAAAATGTTTGGACATATAATAAGAAATGTTTGCACATATAGTAAGAAATACATACATATAGTAAAAAATTCAGACATATAGTAAGAAAAATAACTGGGTTGAAAAAGAAACTGACTACACTGACTCAATGGACATATAGTAAGAAATTCAAACATACTGTAAGAAATTTTGGGCAGAAAAAAAAAACTGCCGAAAATAAATTCTGGCAGACGAAAAATATTCCGGTGGCCGGGAAAATATTTTCAGATGAATAGGAAAAGAAAATGTGATCGGAAAAAAATTCCGGCGGCCGAAAAATTTTCTTGCCGGCCGGCGACAGCAGGTGGCGGCCGGCGGCTAACTTTATATTTGTTGGGCAAAAAAAGAAGAATCTCGCCGGAAAATTTTCCGGCGGGCGGCAGCAGGTGGCTCCATTTTATTATTATTATTATTAGTTATTTTAATAGTAAGGGTATTGGGGTATATTCATATCACAATTTTAGACTATTTGACAAAAAATAGGTACTATTTGACTTAAAATTGGATGGAGGACTAATTTACAAATAGACCTCCACATGGGGTACTATTTGACAATTTCCCCTTAACTTTATTATATTTAAGCTTGAAATTGTGCGGTTATCAAAATTAAATACTTTAAATAATTATTCTTTGTATAAATATAAAATAGTATGGAAACAAACAATAATATAAACAAGAGATAATTTTGTACCAGAAAAAATTCTTATTCCTCTCAAAATTCTTTTATTAAATATTGTTTGTGCACAAATTATTTGGACTTACAAGACCGCGGGCTCCCTCATAATTTACCAATGTAGATACACACTACATTTCACACTAATTCCCTTTTATTTCTCAAAACTTATAAAACTCTCTTCTATGGTTGAATCGAAAGGATATTAATCCTTAGTATCTTAAAAAAAAAGTATAAAAACTATTGTCATAATATTATATCAAATGTCGAAACATGTACTACAAATACTAAAATTCTAAACTATAAAAAAGGTAAATCTCACTTTTAGTACCCAAAGTATGGCGAAATTTCAGTTTCAGTACCCCAAATGTATAAAGTATCAAAATTAATACCCCAAGTTTAATTTCGATCTCATTTTTCAAACCCGAGTTTAACTTTTCCGTTAAAATTAACGAAACCATCAAATTTGGAGGGAAATAATTAATGTAATTCTAAAAAATAATCAAAAAAATTAGAAATTCATAAATAAAAAAATATATAAATAAAAAACTGAAAATTTATAATTTTGTATTTAATCAAATGCAATAATTAATTTAATTCAGAAAATGATAAAAAAAGATGAAAGAATTGTAAGCCCTAATTCGCTAAGTTGCTCATGAATAAAAATAGAAAACTATTAGAACAATCAACAAACCAAGTGTGTTTTGTGCAGAGTGTAAACAAATAGCAGCGGAATTAAATAACAAAACACAAGCTTTTAAAACTTTTGACTACAAGAAATAAATCCTTGTAGTCGTGCCTCAAGGCGAAAATGTCTTTACTCGAAAAGTGTATCAACGATTACACATGAAAATATAAACAAGTAAAGACTACGAAAAACTCCTATCAAGTAAGATTCTTCTAAATTAGCACTACTCTTCCAAAAGTTAAGAATCAAAATATCCAGGATTTGATCTTAATAAAAATGCAAAAGCATGGAAGATAATAATTCGTTCAACAGGATGTGCGTCTAGGCAGATTTGTTGTTGATCGAATAAATCGCTCCAACTCTCAACTCTGATCTTTTCTTCGTGTATTTCTCAGCGTATTCAGCGTCGTGGAATTGTAGAGCTAGTCCTCATATTTATATAGACATTCTTGCTTAAAAATAGTCCTACAAAAAAAGGAAAGAATATTTACATAATATATTACAAGTAAATCACTTTAAATAAGGAGATAAATAAAATCTAAAACTCCTAATAATCATGACTTGCAACATACGAAATTCTAAGTTAGGAGAAAGATAATTACAATCTAAACTAATTCTAATAATATACAAAATAATTACAAAATAAGATAAGAATAAAAACTTTCCTAAATAATTAATATCTAATATATTTGGCAAGAAAGTCAAAATAATATATAGACAAAATATACTCCTAAATGGAATAAAAGTTTTAGAAACCTCATACGTATCAAATAACATATTAGACTCCTAATCTTTTTTTTAAACTCACTGGAATATTCCCTTCAAAAAAATATATAAATCGAAAAAAAATACTTAATTCAAAAAGAAAAAGGAAGAAAAAAAAAAGAAAATATATAAATTTATGATTCAGGAAATAAAATAAAATAATTAATTAAATTCAGAAAAAAAAATTAAAACTCAAAAAAATAGATAAAATATAAAAAAGAAAAACATAATTTATTTAATTTTTATTTTGTAAATAACAAATATAAAACAATAATTAATTTAATTCGAAAGAATATATTTAAAAATATAAAATAGATTCAAGTATTTTAATAAAAATATTCCGTACAAGTTTTTAAGTATTAGTTAGTTTAATAAAAATATTTCGCAGAGGCGTTTGTTGCCTTGCATTTTGGGGAATTTTTGGTGTTCACCATGGCTGCAAGAGTGAAAGATATAGAGAAGGAACGCATAATATTCTAGGGTTTGTGAGAAGACAGAAAGTATAAGTGACGTGTGTGAAGGGACAAAAGTTGACAAGCTTTGAAGAGGTAGGAAAATACAATTTAGGAACTAAGGTGAATTTGAAAAGATTTGTCTTAAAAAGAAAAACATTACAATCACACACTCGCTTTTCCTCCAAATTAATTCCACTTATCATTAGTTTTGGTAAGATAATAAAATCAATTTAAGAAATGGGGTGAAGATAGGAAAATCAAATCTTGTCATCAGCTAAAAAAAAATAGCCCATCAATTTTAGGAAAGAAATCATGCAAAATATGTCTATATCTATATACATATATAAAGGCTACTGTTTCTAAAAATATTTTTCAATATTTTCCCTCCAAAATGGTATGCTAAAAATAGTAGTCAGTTTTAATTAATTTAAAAAATATAAAAATTGTGTATTTATGTCTATATTTAAGTTATTTACATATTAAATCTTATATATATATATATATATATATATATATATATTTGGATCATATTTAAATCTTAAATATGACTTATATATATTATATGAATTCAATATACAATTACTGAACTAAACCTGCCATTAAAACAATCATTACTAAATGTATACACATCTAATTATTATAAAGTTGATACGGTAAATTAAAATTATTATCTATCACATTAATTTATATATGACTTGCATATAAGTAGTTTTTAATACATTTATATTCAGATATATGATAAGTAAATTTATTTTTTACATCAGAATATGATAATTTAAAATTATAATTAATAAATCTTACAAATACATATAACTATATAATAAGCGAACAGTATGAAAAATATATTTTCAATGTTCTTTTCATCAATGAATGCATGGTTTCCATTTTCTATATACAATAAAATTTCTTCCAATGATATTTAAGAAATAGCTATAGAAATATGTTCTAATTTATATTTATGGAAAAGAACCTTTGTATAGTATTTAATTTAAAATGTTCTAATATCTCAAAATTTAAAAATAACTAAAATATATAATTATTATTAAGAGCTTTCATAAATAATTAGTTATTTTTTATTGATTGACCTAATATACAATTTAACCTTCATAAATAATTATTTGGTTAAATGTATGTGTTTTAATCATATTTTAAATAAAAAGTAATAATTTAAATTGTCCTTGAATACAATATATTCTTCCTTAACATCAATATGGTAAACTATAAATTATACCCTCCATCGAATATTATTTATTAAAACTTAAATAATGCAAAATAACCTTCATAAATTATCAATTAATTTGAATATGTATCTTTAATATTTAATTGGTAAAATTTGAACAATTCAAATAGATAGTTATCCGATTAAAAATATAATAACCTCCATTAATTATAATTGAATTAAAATTAAAATATTTCCTAGATAATTCCTGATCAACTATAAATTAAAGTTCCCAATAAAAAGAATAAAGTAAATAAATATTTTAGTAATAAGTTTGTTTCTGATGTTCAACTATTTTTTTTATGAAAAAATAAAAGTAATCAAAAGCTATATATTGCCGCATATAACCATTAAAATTCAAATCTTTATATATATAACAATGAAATATTTAGTACTTTATATACACACTTTTCTTATAGGTGTGTCACTCTATTAGTATGAGATATTCTCCCATAAGTAAATAAATTGGTCTTTTAATTGATATATATTTAATTAACAATTACAATATATGATGACAAATAATAAATATGTATGATTTTATTTTTTACAAAGTTGATCATGTTGTTTATATTTCTACATAATTTATTGATTGTTCATTTTATACGATCTTGACGATGCGAATATTGTCCCCTTACAGTTAATAATGTAAGCGGATCACCCACATAAACTTATCTCAACAATCTCAAAAAGGGAATTTCCAATTAAAACCATAAAATAACTTTACAGGTATGGGAATGTAATTTTATGGGATTATCTTCGAGAATAATTGTTATGAGTTTTATATAATATTTAACGAAAATAAAATATTTTAGTTAAAACCATAAAATAACTTTAGTAATACATGGAGGTACTTTTATGTGATTATCCTTGGGAAAAATTATTATGGGTTTTAAATTAGTTTATTAGTTTTGACATTTAATGTACTTTAGGTGTATTTTCTTTTCTCCCTACTAGCTTCAATGATTTTAACAACAATTCATTTTAATGTTTGTTGAAATATTGATTGGTATTTATGTTATTTATTATTCTAGCATGATTGCATTTTTTTTCTTAGTGTTCTAATTCTAATATTTCATATTTCGCATATGGATATTACATAGTTTTATAAACTTTTATTTTTGATAATGTAGGCTATAATGCAAAAAAAAAATGACTTCTATTTATAATTCAATGATTAAACCATTCCAGTATGATGTATGAGAGGGTGAGTGATTCAGAAGAACTAATTAGAATTTATTTTTCTATCCCCTCAGTATTTTAAAAATTAAAAAAAGGAAAAAAAATATAATTATCAATCAATTAGTATTTTTTGTGATTCTAAAATAAGAAAAGCAACCACGTGGTGTCTTAAAAAAATAATCAGACTTCATTAATTACGTATGCAATTGAATAAATCGATCGATCTTATATTATAACAAAATATCGATCGTATCATACTATTACTATTACACGATACATGACAATAAATATAAGTTCAATAATAATTATATATTAAAATCATGTGAATTAAGCTTTAAATGAGTAATATGAAATTATAGTGTTTGTTTTAGTTTTATTTTTTTATATTTTTTAATTTTCAAGGGAGTTTTTTTACCCTCGATAATGTTTTTTTTCTTTTTTATTTTTCGTTATTTGTCGAGGCGTCAAATACCCTCGATATTACCGAGGGCACTTGATTCTCCTAGGTACTTTCGAGGGTTTTATATTCTCCTCAATATTATCGAGGGTTTTTTCGCTCGGTATATATTTCCTTGAAAATCTTTCGACATTGCCTTCGATAATAGTGACGGTAAACGTTGGAGCCGTTTTACTGAAGGTTTTACCGAGGGTGGCGTTACCCAAGGTTTAATCCTACCGTTTTGCCCTCGGTATTACTAAGGGCAAATATGCTCTTGGTAATCCATTATCTTTCTGTAGTGAATTTTATTTCATATTTACCACATTTTTAGTTTAGTTTATAATAGCATACACAATACAAATTGAAGATTACTAATAGTCAAAATAATTAAGACATCAAACTTATTATGAATCATAATATTTAATACAAAATTACAAATAGACATACTATTTTACATATTACCTATCGAAAGTTAATGGGAACCTACAAATATAATTACAAATATATTGTGTGTAAAAGAATATCAAATAATACATACTTAGTGATTTAATTGATTAGAATCAATAATAACACTAATATTCAATTTACATATTTATATACCATGAGACCCGTGCATTGCACGGGTATAAAATACTAGTAAATGCATGAAAAATCACACACAAAATAATATAATACATATACAAATGAAGTTTATATAACACATCACTTAGAAAACCATGAAAACTTTTATTATTCCCCTAAAATTTTCTTTTAGGGTTGTGGCATCACATAGTACAAGCGAAAACCAATTTTTTGCAAAATCATATAACTACAAGTATAAGTTAAATGTAGATTCGCGATTCGTTTAGACATAACTGACATGTTTTTATCAAAAATCTACCTGCACAATGATTTTTTTGTGAATTCATGCATTGCTTAGAGATAACTGGCATATTTTCATCAGAGATCTGCCCAACAATTATTTTGCCATGGATTGCTATTTAAAGTAAGTGAGATTCATCTCAATGAAACTCCTTATTGAACCCATTGTATTTGATAAACATAATTTTTGGGGACCATCCATTTCTTCAGATGTAATAACACCCGCAAGAGCAATTTATCTCTTATTTGATGCCATGTTGATAGTTACACCCTATATTTTGTTTTTCTACATGAAGCTCTTTTCAAATTGGTACCTACTCATTGTAGTAACTCATGTAGGCAGTTATTTCCGAACATTAATGATGCCACAATTTTTGGGGAAAACTAATGGAGCTTTTATAGCCTTTTGGGATGGGTTATGAAGATCTGTATAACCAAGCAAGACAGAGTGTGTAGTGAATATGCAAAGCATGCACTTATACCTGATGCAATATACAACCTATATATTTTTAGTATAATATAATATATATATATATATATATATATATATATACATAAAATATAATATTATAGATGCAAATATTCATAAAGTATTCATGCTAAAGGATTTCCTTAAGAATCGAGTTTTTAGGCATTCAGCGCTTTTGTAAAGATGTACAAGCTGGTCAAGTATAGGAACATGATCTAGAGTAATTATCCCATCCTTAACTAAGTTTATAATAAAATAATGTCCAATGTCAATATGCTTAGTGCGGGAATGTTGGATGGGATTGAAAGATATGTTAATGGCCCTAGTATTATCACAAGAGAGTTCAATTAAATTTACCTCGATTTTATATTCTAACGCCATCTGCTTCACCAACACAAGTTGGGAACAACAGCTTCCAGTGGCAATATACTCAGCTTACACAATTTTGTTTCTTACTGAACCAAGTGACTAAGTTGTTGTCGATGCAGAAACATCCTCCTGATGTACTTTTTAAATCATCAATGTTCGATGGTCAATCTGCATCATAAAAACCTTCAAGGCAATTTCTTATGTTATGCGAGTAAGATATCCCTAGATTTGATGTCACACGCGTATCTAATTATGTGCTTTACAGCTTTCAGATGGGTTTCTTGGGATTGGATTGTTATCTTGCACACACAACTACATTATTACATAAGTCAGGTCTGCTCACAGACAAATACAAGAGACTACCAATCATACTTTTGTAGAGACTCTGATCTATAGATGTTCCTACATTATCCCTTGAGAGTTTTTTATGATTTTTATGACTTCCCATATGAGTGTTAGGATGTTTGACATTTTCAAGGCCAAACTTGTTCACTAACGCCTCAACAAACTTACTCTGATGTATAAAGATCTTGTCTTTAAGTGTGTAAGTTCACCTACATACTCATCTCAAACTCCTTAGACATATTATGAACGAATTAGCCAAAGCTTGCGAGTTGGTGTCGAAGATAATGTCATTAACATCAATTTGTACAATATATTTTCATGGATTTTTTGAACAAAATGAGTTTGATTTGTGCTCCCCCTCGTTGGTAGCATTTCACGAGTAGAAACTTGGTTATACATTCATACCATGTCTTAGGAGCTTGTTTAAGTCCATACATGGCCTTTTTGTGCCAATAAACATCATTAGGCTTGTGAGGATCAACAAGATCTTCTGATTGCTTCACATACACAACCTCTTTCAGAACACCATTCATGAACGCACTTTTAGCATCCATTTGACAAACAATAAAATGTTTCAAGCATGCAATGGATAAAAGCATCCTAACAAAATCTTGTCGTGCAACAGGAGCAAAAGTTTCATCAAAATCAATACCCTCGTGTTGAGTATACCCTTATGCAACTAGTTGTACCTTATTTCTAGTGATCTTACCAAACTCGTCAGTTTTATTCTTAAAACTCCACTTGTACTTATTACTCTAACAGGCGCAGGGCAAGAAATAAGTTCTCACATCATTTTTAGTGAACTATTCTAGCTCTTCTTTCATAGACTGAATCCAGTTTCTGTCTTTAAGTGCCTCTTTATGTTTTTAGGTTCAATCACAAAGTCATAACATGCAACATAGGGATAACATATCATCTTTTTCTAGTCTTTTCTAGCATTCCAAAGTCTTTACTATTCAAATTTCCTATAATGAAATCCATAGGGTGATCCTTTTGAATCTTAGCAGGAGGGTCCCGCCTTGATTCAGGAATATTCTTAGAAGGTGAATCTTCTATTTTAATTTCAACGGAATCATTTTTGTAGTATCTTGTACTACTTCCAATGAAGTTTCTAGTTCATCAGAAGATAGTGGTACAATGGGGTTAGATGTAGCTACAGGATTGGTGACATCATCAAAAGCAACATTAACTAATTCCATGAAATATTTAGTTCTCAGATTATACACTCTATAAGCATGACTGTTATTTGAATATCTACGTAATTAACTTGCATCCCTTTTTGAATCAAACTTGTCAGGTTGATCCCTGACATTATAAATGTAGCACTTAAACATAAGAAGATGTTTAAGAATAGGAGACTTACCTCTCTAGATCTCGTGTGGTGTAACACTAATACATTTGCAAAAGTATACTCAGTTTATGAGATAGCATGCTATATTTACAGCCTCAACCCACCATCTTAAAGGCCTGTTCTGTGAAATTAGCATTACATTAGCCATTTCCTACAAGGTACGATTCTTTCTCTCTATAACTCTATTTTATTGTGGAGTCTTAAATGCATAAAATTCATGGGATATTCCATGAGATAGGGCTGTAAACGAGTCGAGTCGAGTCGAGTTTAGAGAATTTATGCTTGCTCGTTTATTATCGAGCTCGAACTCGAGCTTTTTTTAACGAACATATTGATGGCTCACGAGCTTTTTCGAGGTTAATCGAGTCTAAACGAGCTCAAAAGATATTAATTATTAATTAAACTATCTTTACTTTATTACAATAATAAAATAAAATATTTTTAAAGTATAATACACCTACTAAGATACGTAAATAAATAAATTTATATATATATATATATATATATATATATATATATATATATATATATATATTTCTATGTTTTTCATATGACAAGTATAAAAGTTATAATTAAAATAAAATTATTAGTTTAATTTATAAGGGTTTAATAACAAACTTACTCTAAAACTCACTAACGAACCCGCTCACGAGCTAACGAGCCGAATACCATGAATCTAGAGTTTGCTCGTTTATTAAACGAGCTCGAGTGAGCTTTTATCGAGTCGGGTAGCGAATAGCTCACGAACTATTTGGTTCATTTACACCCCTACATGAGAATCACAAAATTTAGCAAATGGAGCCTTTTCAAATTCTCTTCCATGATCACTCCTAATTCTACCAATTTTGCACTTCTTCACATTTTCAACTTTCATGCAGAGTGTTTTGAAAGAATCAAGTCACTCAGATTTTTCTCTAAGAAAATCTACCCCTGTATATCTAGAAAAGTCATCAACTATCTCAAGAATGTACTTCTTACCATTGCACCTCTCAACCTCAATTGATACCATCAAGTTCATGTGTAGCAACTCAAGTACCTTATTGGTGGTAACTTCAAGTATTACTTTGTGAGGAGCTCGCTTCTGTTTGCATTTCTGACAAGGTTCACAGACATCATGCTTCTTTTCTTGAAGTTTCGGGAGACCACAAATAAACACCTGCACCTAAC
>BMAC01000028.1:3144305-3158830 GCA_014905375.1 Phtheirospermum japonicum | reverse complement strand
TAATATAATTTAATATTTATATTATTGGCTATCAACATGTAATTTTATCTAATATTATTACGATTCAATACTTTTTATTTGAATTGTTTTATTAAAATAACGTATTGTGTTACTATCTCATTAATCATGCAAAAAAATACAAGTGTGAAACCTGTATCGAATGAAATGAACACTGTGACATCAATTATAATAGATTCGTAAAAAGATCAACTATTTCTAAAACCAAGAAGGGAAGGTCGCCTCTGGAAGCAAATATTGCTAATGACGGTAATCTTGAAAGCATTCATGACATACATAATTTCTATCGAAATTCATAATCAAAATAATTTCATTAGGTATGCATTTACGTTTTACATACCAATCACTTTTATGTCATTGAAATGTTTATATTTTATTCCATATACTTATATTATTATTTGCTCACTATGTAGAGGTAGCAATGCAAAAAATTCTCTTTATACCGAATTTGTAGCAAACCTACAATCAATGTTGGATAGTGAAAATAATTTGATTAAGTAGTTTAGAATGTCCAAACAAATATTTTTGGAGATGATGGTGTTGTAGACGTGAAATTGTGTCTACTTGGGAGAAGAGGTGACGATGGAAGGAAACGCAATCTTCTAAAAGTGGATAAGTTTTGTCTATTAGTTGGTGGTAATATTGATTCACAAAGTGGTAATAAGAGAATTTTTGTAGAAAAGAGATTCGGTAATTTGAAACATATCAACGAGTTTCATCCTTCGTACGTTGCTCTACACTATCCATTACTGTTTTCATATGGTGAAGACAACTACAGGGAAGACATGTCTTTTTTTGAACCTCGAAAACCTAAAGGCAATGGTAAACAATATGTGAGCCAGATGGAGTTCTTTTCTCACCGATTATATGAAAGAGAGACGGAGGTACTCACTATTCTATATAGTCAACGACTCACACAATAATTCATAATTGATGCATATACGATGGTTGAATCTTTAAAATTATGATACGTCAGAACTCATCAAAAGAATTATGAAGTGAGATGTACAGTGGGATTGATGATGTAGTGTTATGAGGTGAAACAGAAGGCTCGAGTGTTGGTACTCACGTTGTCTTGCCTGCGATATTTACTGGCGGTGCTCTGGAGGGTCGTTTCATATAATCGTTATCTATTACTGAAGTATGTAGCTCATTTAAATGTTAAATGGTGTAACCAAATTAGATCTATCAAGTATTTGTTCAAATATATCAACAAAGGTACCTATAGATTCACTATAACGTTCTATCATAACAAATGTGGGGATGCAGAGGATATTAAGATTGATGAGATCAACATGTATTATGGTTGCCATTACATTTCTCCATGCGAAGTGGCGTGGAGAATATTACTTTATGAAACTCAGTATAAAATGCGTTTGACTTTTCATCTTTCGGGAGAGCATAATGTATTGTATAGTGATAATGATCAGTTGAACGCAATGAAACGCAAGTCAACACACCATAGCAAGTTTTATGGAAGCACGGAGTTTGCCTTATGTTGATTTTCCTCAAAATTTTGTTTGGTACTCAACCACAAAAGAATGGACACCTAGGAAACTAGATTTGTTTTCATTAGTACGAATTTACTATATTCCGCAAAAATCAGGTAATAATTGTTATGCTTAATGTTTTCTGAATGTATTTTGAGAACTCTAATTTCACGATGATATTAAAAAAGTTAACGACACGTAATACGATACATATCACGATGCATTTTATTCTCTGAGGTTGTTGTTAGATGATATAAAATATATTAATGGTATATCAGAAATAAATAATTGAGGATCAGTACATTCTGTGATATCATTACTTGTATTAAAATCTTTAGCACGTCCCGAAAAAGTATAGGAGAAATGGGAAGAATCTTCAGATGATATTTTATACAATCAATGAAAGTTGAATAAATTTAAATATAGCAATTATTGATAATTTCTTTATCCTCTATAAATCATTACTTATGTTATGTTATATTATTTTTATTACCAGATTTTTTATCATATTTTCAATGCACTTTTTCTTTTTCAGATTTACAAATGACTGATACTAAAATTCCGAACCTTGATTTGCTTGAAGTTGACAAATTATTACAGAGTATGGGAAAGAGTTTAAAGAATTTCCTCCCATGATAGTTCCAAAGGCTTTCGATTTGAATATGTACCGCAATACACTTTTTGGCGAAGAATTGGAGTGTGATTGTGAGACACTCATTGAAGAACATGGTAAATTGGTTTATTACCATTACATTTATAATAAAGTCATGGATGCAGTACATTTATCCAAGGGTGGTGTATTTCTCATCTATGGATACGGAGGACGCTCTCTACGACTGTTAAATCTAGTGGTGGAATTATTTTTAATGTAACATCTAGCGGCATAACTTCTCTTCTTCTTTCGAAAGGAAAAAAAAACATTCTAGGTTTAGGGTTCCTTTTAATATCCACCAAGATTTCAATCTTTACTGGAACTCCACTTGCAAAATTAATGGTTATTGATTAGCTCATCATTTAAGATGAAGCTTCGATGATGCATAACCATTATTTTGAAACTCTGGACAAAACATTGAAAGACGTGATGAGATCGTAAAATAATTCTAACACGCAACTTCTGTTTGGTAACAAAATAATAATTATTGGTGAAGATTTTCATCAAAAAATTCCAGTTGTTCCAAAAAGGCACTAGACCAGAAATAGTTCACATGGTGATCAAATCTTTGTATTTATGGACTCATTACATGGTTTTGAAGTAGATCAAGAATGTGGGGCTGCAAAATCACAATCCACATCCCGATTGTGTCAAATTAAAGAAATTTGCCAATTTGATAAAATAGTATAGGAGATGGAATTATTGGAGGACCGAACGATGTTATCATTCAAATTAAAATCTAGATTATCTATAATTGAAAGATGATGGTGACCATGTTCCATCAATTGTGGCGAGCATATATCCACAATTTTGAGAAAACTATTGAATGCTTCAATTATTTGGAGGGTCATGTTATTCTTTCCTCAACACTTGATGTCATCGATTTGATTAATAAATATATGATGTCATAAAAGGATGAAGAATTTAAAGTATATCTTAGCTCTGATAATGCATGCAAATCTAATCCAAACATTGACATGTTGTAGGGCGTCCACTCACTAGAGTTTCTAAACACATTAAATATTATGGATTGACGAACTATGAGCTAAAACTAAAAATTAGAATTTCACTCATGTTGTTGAGAAATATCAATCATTCCCTTGTGTTGTGTAATGTTGGATGTTACAAAACTTGACGATCATATTGCATAGGCTAATATTTCTTAAGGAAGCAATGCATGTGAAGTGGTGTTCATCCCTAGAATGACTGTCACACTATCTAATCCGAGGTTACCTTTCAAGTTCTAAAGATGATAATTTCCTCTGATTGTGTCATACGTTATGATGATCAATAAAATTAAAGGACAATCTCTCTCACACTTTGGACTTCTTATAATGAATTCAGTTTTTAGTCATGGTCAGTTGTACATTAGATATGTCACCGACGGCTACGGTTAGCCGGTTAACCACCAATTTTGGTTAAACTGTAACCGCCAACCGAATTCTGGCGGTTCGATTTTGGTTAAGGTTTCCAGCCAACCGAAACTTCCGTTAACCGAAAGAAAAAATTAGTCGGCGGTTAAATCACCCAGTTTTTGACCATTTGGAATCAACATCTCGGATCAAATAGCCATTGGAGATCAACGATCTAAAAAACTATTTGTTGGTGATTTAACCGCCGGTTAACCAGTTAATTGGCCGATCAATTGAAACCGGCGGTTACCAACGACTACTTTTCAAAAAAATATATTTTTTTGTAACGCCCCAATTTAGGTTTACATTTTAAATAATTCAAGAAATCTTGGCGTCACAAATAAATGTCGAACTTCATAACAACAACATAATAAAATTCATAATTTCAAAATGATCAAGTTTACGCAGCGGAATATTTAAAACAATAAAAAAAACAAATTTGCTATCAGTGGAAAACGATAGCTAAAGTACGATTTAGGTCTAGTTCCACATTCCTTTAAAGGCATACAAAACAAACGGATAACTAGTATCCTTTTCCCTTCCTCATTTCCCATTCACTCGATATTCTCGTTTGTACCTGAAAGAAAAATATCGTTGATTTGGGATGAGCTCAACGTACTRAATAGTTACACCGACATACCTRATGKAAAATTATACAAACTCAGAAATAGCACAATTAACCATAGAATTCATAATTTTACTTTGGAAGACAGTTGACTGCAGTTAAAACGCGGCGGGTTTCCCCTATAACCCTTTTCCCCGGTCATAGGCTTCCCCGATGACCCTTTRCCCCGGTCATAGGCACTTAAGGCCCCTGGTTTTAATCATTGGATATAGCACGCTGGGATAAACCCAATGACCCTTTTCCCCGGTCACGGACAACTTTTGCGGTCCACGGCTATATTAATTATAAACATAGAATTTCATGATACACATTGCACATATATTTGAGCACATAGAATTTAACATAAGACAGGTCGGTGGTCCCTACCTTAAAAATAGAGTCGTGGAATAAGTCGATTGAATGCACGTTGTTGAATCCTAAGTCCCCTCAATGCTCGTCACCTAATCAATTAGAGAATATATTTAGTTAGTATCTTTCATATTTAAAATAGTAATAATAATGATAATATTAATAATAATAACAATATTAATAATAATAATAATAATAATAATAATAAATATTAATAGTAATAAAATTGGACTGAAAAGTATTTTATAGAATGTGTTTTGGGGCTGGATTTGGGGTTATTGGTAATCTGAGGGTTCAATTGAAAAGGGTTAGGAAGCTGGGGGGTCAATTTGTAACTTTGGAAAAGTTTGTTGGAATAAAAGGGCTTCAGCTCTAATCCTTCTTCATTAACCCATCCCGTTTCTTTTCCTTCTTTCATTTCTCCAAACGGCCGAAAATCCCAAAACAGAAATCGGCCAAGGCGCAGCACCCTCCCTTCGGCTCCAAAAAGGCGGTACTCCTCGGGTGATTGGACGCAGGTGACGCCAATTCTCTTCTCCTCCTCCCTTTCGACCGTTCGGCGGCTGGTGGAGAGCTGGCAGGGCAACGGCCTAGCGGCGACGGCAACCGCTGAGTGGGGTCGCTGGGTGGCGGTTAGAAATGGCCGTGGTGTGGCTGAGTTGGCAAGCCGTGACGGCGGCGAAGAAGGGGGTTTCGGATTTGGGCCGGGTTCCGTAGAGGGTTTGCCGGCTGGCTGAGAGTTGGGCGTTGGCTACGGGTTTTTGGGTCGGAGATAATCGGGCCTGGACTTCGGGCTGTACGTTTGGGAAAACATTGGCAGGGTTAGGTGGTGGTTTGGTTGTGGTTTCGGACAGTGGTGTAGGCACAGCGGCGAGTCGGGCTTGACTAGAAAACAAACGATGGCCGTTCGGATATGGTGGTGTGGTGTTGGGGTTTAGCTCGGCAGTCGTCGTGGGTTGCCGGAAAATGACAGTTGGTTGGGGAAAGATTCGGGCCTTCGGGCCATGGCTGATTGGGTTACAAGTTGTTTGTTGTTGCTGGTTTTGGCTTGGGGAAACTTTAGAAACACAAAAGAATAATATAAGCATTTCATTACCTATTGTTATGCGTGGTGGCTTACTGTATGTTGTGCTTGTGTGTACAGAAAGCTGATTGAAAGTTGGGAAAGTGGTTATTTGCAGCCGTGTGTAGAAGCTGGAAAGTGTAGTTGGAGTAGATAAGGTTGGACTACTCCTTTTAAAACAAGATCAAACATTTTTTTAGAAAGAGTAGGGTTTTTGTTCTTGGTGGGCTTGGGCCTGGTTTATGACATTGGGCCTTGTGGGGCTTAGTTAACAAGTTCGGTAGTCGAGAATGATTAAAAAACGACCCAATGGATTAACTGAATAATTAATTGAGTAAATTTCTAATAATTATACTAATTTCTTAATAGTTAAGAATTATAATTTAAGTAAATAAATAAATAAATTACTAAATAGTTATAATTGTTTCTTTAAAGTTTTTAATATAATTTTATTTGAAAGCGAACTATAAATTCGTTTAAATAGAATTCTTAGATTATTTGAAACCAATAATGAAAATTGTTTACGCTGACGAGCTTGGGACTAAAATTATATTTTTAATGCACAATGATAAATAAAAATATGAAAATGTGGATTTGATGCGTGGGTGTTACATTTTTAAACCCATTTCTACACCTATATATACCCACTCTTCAACACCAATCCTCACACCAATTTATCTCTAATATTCTTCTTCCTTCTCTTATATTTTCAAGTTTGAAGTTGCTAATGTGTGCAAAAAATACTATTCAATAATATTTTTTTCTTCTTATTCCGTTTTACTTAATTTTATTTTATAATATTATTATGGCAAGCTTTTCTCGTAATATCAATACTAATACTATTCGAGAATCTCGTCGAGGTCGAGGCCAAGTTGGAGGTCGAGGATCTCGACAAGAACCTTCGGCCGTTGCTGGATATTATGTTTCCGATGAGACGACGCCGAAAGAAGTTGAAAACTTATATAATCAAATCAATTTCGTCGAGTATAATTAAACCAATTTCAATGAGGATTTACCCACCTCTGAACGAATCCGAACTGTTGGCCGCCGTCAATTTTGGATTGAGGATGAGGAGGAAGCGGGTGATATGCCACCACCTCAATCAAAATTGAAGGAATATCAACCCCCCATCTTCCGATTGCATTTCACAAGAATGACGGTCGATGGTGTACCTCAGGCACAATGCAAATATTGCAAGAGTCATTACGCCTTCCGGTTCTAAAAATAATAGAGGTTACGTACGCTCAAATACCACATGGAGAAGAAGCATCCCGACAAATACGAGCATTGATAGCTCTCAAACACAAATAAACTTCTCATCTTCATCTACCGCTGGCGCCGGGGCGGCGGCCAAGGTACGAGTTCTAATTTATTTCAATATAGCGAAAGTGGTCATAGAAAATTTCTTGCAAGATTTGTTTCCGTTATGGTCTTCCTTTTAATCATGCGCATAGTAGTCATTATGAAGATTTTACTAGAGGTGCATTTAATCCATCTAGCACTAGGATTTCACGAAATAAAGTTACTCGCGATATTGAAAAAATGGTTGGTGAGTATAAGTTGAATTTGATTTCATATTTGATAGTTTGTCTCAAAGTGTCTTTATATGTTCGGATATTTGGACGGATTTCCATCATAATAATAATTATATGGGAATTACATGCCATTGGGTTGATAATCTGTGAACTTTACAAAAACGTTTAATTGCATATAGAGAGTTTAATAGTTCGCATTACCGCGGTGAATATTTCGCGCAAAATATCCAATATTTTATCCGAGTATCATTTAGGTAACAAATTTTTTTCAATTTCATTTGATAATGTCACCGCTAATACGGCTAGTTTAGATTTGTTAAAAAACAATTGTCAACCTTCTATTGGCGGTAAATTTTTTCATGTTAGATGCATTTGTCATATTTTGAATTTATGTGTTCAAGATGGTTTAACTACTTTTAAATCTAAAATTGCTCCGATTAGGAGTGCGGTATTTCATATAATCAAACATGATTCGGTTGCAAAAAAATGGCAAAAATTTTGCCGAAACAATGGTTTGCATCCAATTTTTTTTTCAGTTGATGTGTCAAATCGTTGGAACTCTACTTATAAATTGCTTAATGATTCTTTTGAATATAGAGAAGCATTGTGTGCATTTTTTGCTAATCAAGATGTCGATTTCATTTTATTTACCAATGTGTGGGATGATTGTTTATAATATGATGTCCATTTTAAGAATTTTTAATGACGCCATCGTGACTTTATCAGTGTGTTTATTATCCTACCTCCCCACTACTTCTTGATCAATGTATTCAATTGTACTTATTAGTAATTCTTTACTCGATTCGCCTGAATTGGGTAAATGTATTGCTTGTATGTTGAGTAAATGGGTCGAATATTTTCTTTACATTCTCGATATTTTTTTGATTGCAAAAATTTTAGACCCGAATTATGGGGTCGGTGTTTTAAAAGTTTACTTAAAGTTTATTATGAAGTATTAGGACTTTTTTACAAACTTCATATATTGAAATTCTTAACCCTTATAGTGTTGCTCCACCAAACAAAACAATCTTTACTTCATATTTTTAATGATTACAATCAATTTTCTAATGATGTTAATGTGTCGCCCCTTCCCCCAACACTTCTAATGTAAGACCATTGTTCAATGACCCTCGACAAGCTCTAGCCCCATATACTAGGTTGATTGAGGATACTAAGCGAAAATGGCAAAGGGCTAGTGCTAGTCGAACAATGAGATTAGAAAGTTATTTAGGGGCTTTTGAACCGAGAAGTATCCCAAAAAAGACCGATGGTACTATTAACGATTTTGGGCAGTTTTGGCCGAAAGTGGCCACTATTTTTTCTACACTCTCTAGGATTGCCAAGGATGTTATCGTCGTTCCTGTTTCAACAGTTTCTGTTGAACAGGCATTCAGCACGGGATGCTTTGTGTTAGATGATCGTCGATCTAACTTATTACCCAAGAATCTTGAAAATCAAGTATTGATGAATGATTGAGTCAAAGGTGAAAAATGAGAACAAAAAATGCAATTGGATGAAGGTGAAGAGAGCGACAATTACGATACCACTTTGGGAAGCAACGACGATGACGAATAAATGAAGATGAGCCTCCTCCACTATCTACATAACGTAGGTAAGTAATGTAAGTATAAGAACTACAGTTGGACTTTAATTCCTCTACGAGGATACGTAGGCAAGTTAATTCTAATATTAAAAGTTAAAAATTAATCTTAATTTCTAATATTAGAATTAAAATCAAATCTTTTTTTTTAAACTTATTTTTTTTCAAAAAAAAAAAAAACCGAACTACGTGGATTTTAATTTCTTTACGAGGATACGTTGGTAAGTTAATTCTAATATTAAAATTTAAATTTTTTAATTTTAATTTCTAATATTAGAATTAAAATTAAGTCTTTTTTAAAAAAAATATTTTTTTAAAATTTTTACTTCAAAATTCAATTATTCAAATTTTATTTAAGTTGTCATCTATTTATCTCATTCTAATTCCATTTAAGTTTCTCATGCATCTCAATTATTCAAATTTTATTTAAGTTTTTAAATTTATAAAAAAAAATGGCGGTCGGTTAACCGACCTTAACCGGTTCACCGCCGATTCTGTTACGGTTAAGGTTCGTCCGGTTAATTTAATCGGCGGTTAATTAACCGACCGAACATGTATATATGTTGCTATATCAAGAGTGACCAATTGTAAGAGTATAAAAATATTGATGGACGATGATGAGAATAAACATAGTAACAAAACTACAAATACTGTGTACAAGGAAAAAATTTCATAATTTGTAAAGTATATTTTGTCTAATAGCAATAATTTTATGAATCAGGTTATATCATTTTCAATACTATTCGATTTTTGAATATATTTAAATGATTTATATATATGGAGCGGTTTCGGTAAAAACATCTCTGGATGGTTCTCACCGAAATATATATATATATATATATATATATATATATATATATATAATATATATATATATATATATATATATATTTGTGTGTGTGTGTGTGATTAAGATCATATGAGAACCAATTCCTATGTGAGAACCTAGGAACCGCTATATTACATTATATGTGATACTAATTTAATGCAAAATTCTATTTATATTAACACATTGTTATTTTTATATTCCCTTGATTATTACTATTATTTTAATTAGCATGTGCATAATTCATAAATAACATCACATACAATGTAATATAGTAGATTTATAGGTTAACCCACATGAATTAATTCTTATGTGAACCACCCCATATATATATACTAGTATTGTATATATAAAAAGTTAAGTTGACATAACAATTACTTATTTAAATATTTTAATATATTCAAACTAAATGTATTACTTACTATGTAATATAGTAGGATTATAGGTTAACCCACATAAATTAATTCTCATGTGAACCCACCCCATATATATATATATATATATACTAATATTGTATATATAAAAACTTAAGTTGACATAACAATTACTTATTTAAAGATTTTAATATATTCAAACCAATTGTTTTTATCTTACATAAAATAAATACAATACTAGTACATATCATATATACAACCCTGACCCGGTCCCTCGGGCCAAAACATCTTGATCTACCCGACCAAAGACCGACTAGGCTATTTATGGTAACTGCACAGAGCAGTGGCAAATTGGCAGGTGCTGACCGTGTGTACTACAACGCCTTAATATCTCTCTCTATATGTACGTAATGTATCTATATACTATCTCTGTGTTTGTGCACTCACTCTGTTTTTATTTTTTCTTTTTTTCTTTTTCCCACCTCATGTGTCCTTTCGTTGTGCATCAGTTTGCAGAGTCCCCATAAAAGCCCATGTCACAGTCGCCGCCATTGGCAAAAGTCGTGGACTTTTTGCAAATAAAATCTCTTTTCTCGCCACTGCACAAAAAAGGAAACTCCTACTGCAACTGGTAATCATAAACCATAATATACTGCGAAATTAATAAATTTTTGTATACTCTCGAGTAAAAATATAACGGCTCTTCTCCGCCATTATTTTCACCATTCAAATCTCACAACTTCGAATATTCTCAAGAAAATGAAAGGTGAGAATTGTGAATAAAGAAGAAAAAAAAAACGTTTCCTTTTCTTTTCTTCATCTCCTTCTATTCCTTTCAAACTTTTTACTAATAAAAGGTTTTCATCTTATTTCCAGGTTACCAAAAACAGAGACTCTAAATTTCTCAATTTCACGCACGAAAATGGCTGAAAAAGACTCAGACTTTGCCTCCCCCAAGTCTTCTTCTCCTTCTTCTTCACAGGTCTTTATCCATTATTTCCAAAAAAATATATTTTTGCTTGTATTAATTATGTTAATTTCTTAACCGTTTCTTGATTTTCTTGCGCGGAAAAAAAAAAGGTGATCGACGAATTAAAAGAGCTCTGGTCAATGGCGCTCCCAATAACCGCCATGAACTGCCTAGTCTACATCAGAGCCGTCGTCTCAGTCCTGTTCCTCGGCCGGCTCGGCAGCTTAGAATTAGCCGGCGGCGCCCTCTCAATCGGCTTCACAAACATAACCGGCTACTCTGTCCTGGTCGGGCTCGCCTCCGGGCTCGAGCCCATCTGCAGCCAAGCCCACGGCACCAAGAACTGGGACCTCCTCTCCCTCTCCCTCCACCGCATGATCCTCATCCTCTTCCTCTCCACCATCCCCATCAGCCTCCTCTGGCTCAACCTCGAGCCCATCATGCTCCTAATGGGCCAAGACCCGGAAATCACTTCAACCGCCGCCGTTTACTGCCTGTACTCGCTCCCGGATCTTCTGACGAACACCCTGCTGCAGCCGCTCCGGGTTTATCTGCGGTCACAGGGGGTGACGAAGCCGCAGATGTGGTGCACGCTGACGGCCGTGATCTTTCACGTGCCGTTGAACTACTACCTGGTGGTGGCGATGGGGTGGGGCGTGGCCGGGGTGGCGGTGGCGTCGGTGCTGACGAATCTGCACATGATGGTGCTGATGATGGGGTACGTGTGCGTGTGCGGGAGGTGGGAGTGGAGATGGACGGCTGGGATTGGGTGTGGGGTTGGGGCGCTGCTGAAGCTGGCGGTGCCGAGCTGTATGGGAATATGCCTGGAGTGGTGGTGGTATGAGATCGTGATTGTGCTGGCGGGCTATTTGCCGGATCCGAAGCTGGCCGTGGCGGCGACTGGGATTCTGATCCAGACGACGAGTCTCATGTATAATGTGCCGATGGCGTTGGCTGGCTGTGTATCGGCTCGGGTGAGTTGTTGTTTGTTACGAATGTTGCCCATGAACTTTACCCTAATTACGAATCCTGCCCTCTTTTTTGGTGTATTTGTGATTTTTGAAAGTTGAATGCTTTTTTTTTGGTGATTAAGGTGAATCTTAGGGGTAGTTCTTGTAATTATTTGGAAAATTGATGTTCCTTTAGAACAATTGGTAGGGATTTTGGTGGGTATAGCTTGTAGTGGGATTATTGGTTTATCTTATTAGAATTGCTTAATTACCTTTTTCAGGGTTTTGTGAATTTGAAAGATAGTGGGACTTTTTTGTGATTAAAGTGAGTTTTAGTGATAGTTCTTGTAATTATTTGAAAATTTGATGTTCATTAGCAAAATTGGTAGGGAATTTGGTGGGTAGGTTGTAATGGGATTTTTGGTTTATGTTATAAGACTTTCTTAATTACCTTTGGGTATTTGTGATTTTGAAGATAATGAGATTTAATTTTTATTTTTGTGATTAAGGTGAATCTAAGAGGCAGTTCTTGTAATTTCGAAATATTGTGATTATTGGTTTATTTATCCTAGGTGTAGTTCTTGTAATTTCGAAATATTGTGATTATTGGTTTATTTATCCTAGGGTAGTTCTTGTAATTTCGAAATATTGGGATTATTGGTTTATTTATCCTAGGGGTAGTTCTTGTAATTTTGAAATATTGGGATTATTTGTTTATCTTATAAGAATTGCTTAATTACCTTTTTTTAGGGGTATTTGTGATTTTGGAAGATAATTGGGTTTTTTTGTGATTTAGGTGAATCTCAGGGGTAGTTCTTATAATTTAGAAAAATTAAAGTTCCTTTAGCACAGTTGGTAGGAATTTTGGTTGGTGTTGTAGTAGGATTATTGGTTTATCTTATTAGAATTGCTTGATTACCTTTTGTTGTATGTGGATGTTGTACAAGTTGAATGTCACAATATTTCTACCTTTTTTGAAAAGCTTAATAATACTTTACATCTATGATTTGGGATTTCATAGTTTTCAGCATATGCTTGTTTATGCAAGCTGTTACATTTATATAAATAAATGTTGATTTAGTGTGCCTTTTTGTGTGTGAAAAAAAAAATGATAGATTGTGATTCTAACCATACTTTTACTATTGTTTTTTTTTTCTTTTTTTCCTTTTTTATTTTATTTAGCAATAAACTCATGTGGTGATATCATACTATTTGGCCTTTGCAGGTAGGCAATGAGCTTGGGGCCGGTAAGCCGTACAAAGCCAAACTAGCCGCAACGGTCGCATTAGCCTGCGCGTTTGCAATCGGATTCGTAAACGTCGCTTGGACAGTTATATTCAGAAACAAATGGGGTGGGCTTTTTACGAAAGACGACGAGCTTAAAGCCCTAGTCGCGTCGGTTTTGCCAATTATCGGTATTTGTGAGCTCGGGAATTGTCCGCAGACGACGGGCTGTGGGATCCTACGTGGCACAGCGAGGCCTGTCGTGGGGGCCCATATCAATCTCGGCTCATTTTACTTTGTGGGCACTCCTGTGGCCGTTGGATTGGCGTTCGGGCTCGGGATTGGGTTCGCGGGCCTATGGCTAGGGCTGATGTCAGCTCAAGCTGCATGTGCTGTATCGATTCTTTACGTTGTGCTGAGGTGTACGGATTGGGAAAACGAGGCTTTGAAAGCTTGCAGGCTTGCTAGGGTGGAGATGGGGAGCAATGGGTGTGTGTGAGGATGATGAGGAGGAGGAGGAGGAGGAGAAAAAGGGATTATTGGTTATGGAGAATTGAAAAAAAAAATGTTTTTTTTTTTTTATCTGTGGCCTAGTTGCAATTGTTTTCTGTTTTGTGTAGTTTTGATTGAGATTTTGGTTCTATGAGGTATGGGGTTTTTGAGAAAATGAAGCACTTTTTTTTTTTTTCTTGGCTCAGAGACAGAGAATTTCATGTTTGCCCATACTGCTGTAGTTACATAATTGCTGTTGTATTGAAATTGCAAAATGCACATTCCATTTGGCTCTTCTACATTTTCTTTTTTGTAGTGGGGTATCCTTGTAATTTCTAATATTTGAGGAGAGGAATAATTGAAGCAAAAGACATGAGACAAATATTACTCCCTGCCCGCATAAATAGTTCGGTTTTCCTTGCAAAATATTCTTCTATTCTTGCAAAATACACCTTCCATTGATGACTAATATAAATTACAAAGCAAAGTACAATAAACCAAATCTTGGAAGGATGGATAGTCTTTGCAACAAACCAAATACAAAGGCGCTGCAAACCAAATACAAGGCAACAAACCAAATACAAAGCATCTAACAAAAAAAAAGGTATTTGAAGTGACATACGAAGAACCAGAAACCCGCAAAGTAATGTCATCAATTAAAAAGGTCAAGAGTTTAAGCCTATAGAACATCCCAAATGGATAGAAAACGATACCCCCAATCTAATAATCGATAAATTTTTCAAAGATGAATATTCCGTAAACTTTACACGCACCTCAGCATTAAACAACAGTAAACTGGTGATACTTAAGGCTGCATTTAAACACCTCAGCATTAAACAATACCCCCAATCTAATAATCGATAAATTTTTCAAAGATGAATATTCCGTAAACTTTACACGCACCTCAGCATTAAACAACAGTAAACAACATCCCAAATGGATAGAA
>BMAC01000028.1:3128131-3143123 GCA_014905375.1 Phtheirospermum japonicum | reverse complement strand
TCAAAATACAAAGGCAACAAACCTTGTATGCTGCAAACCAGAGATACAAGGCAACAAACCAAATTAAATTACAGTCCACTTGAATCCATAGTTCAGAGTTCAGACATAATTAAACTACAATCCAACAAATCACAGTTCACTGGAAATTAAAATATGAAACAAGAATATCCAAGTTCACAGTCCACTGAAATTAAATTAAAATTTCACCATCTTTAACGATACCCCCAATCTAATAATCGATAAATTTTTCAAAGATGAATATTCCGTAAACTTTACACGCACCTCAGCATTAAACAACAGTAAACTGGTTTAAGATCCATCGTTCTGGTTAGACCCAGGTTATTATCATCATTAACTTTTAATGAACTTTCAGGCTGCATTTGGTTTCCTCAGATCTTCCAACCAATGAACCAAATATTGAAATGCATTCCCAATATGACATATTCCCCCATAATTTCCCAGCAAACAAAGCCACAAATATTCCAGAATCGTCTTGTGTTCACTTGCCGAATTATTATAGATTCTTCAAAATGCTTAGCAATATGGAATAACAAAGAAGCTCCCATGCAAAGAACAACTACGTTAGAATGAAAGTGAAAAAACTAGACAACACTCTAACTGGTGTCCAAATGGTTTACAAGAATACTGGCACATAGCTTAAAATAGAATTTAGAAAAATAAAAAATAAAAAACATAGAAAGATGATTTAATCAGAACAAATTTTGGATATAAGTTTTTCAAAACACATTATATTCTTCTTCTTCCTTTTAAAAACAATCAGGACTGATCAAACCCATTGACTCAAAATTTATTCCAAAAACCAAAATTGTTAAATATTATATTCTTGCACCCTTAAAACAGCTCTTATTCACCATTTGGGAAAAAAAAAAGGAAGAAGAAGAAGTCAGAAACACAGAAGACTCGACATGCAAAATCAATACAAATTAAAAATCAATTATAAAGTAAAACAAAATTGTTTGGCTTAAGACTCAACTGAATCTAGCAAMTAACATAGTTTAGAATCGAACCCAACCCCCGATTATCAWATAATGATAGTTAATACAAGAAATCAATCAATAGTGGAGGAGAAGAAAAATAAAATGGCAACAGTTTGACCTGGAAAAGTTGGGGGAACTGGAAGATTTGAGAAGCGATGCAATGAATCGAACCCGCAGATTTGGAGCCGTCTTTTATGGGGATCTCATCAGTTTGGAGGAGCAGATCACGGGACGGCGGAGGGCTARAGTGGCAGAGGACCGCTCGGTCACCGGAGATTGAGTTGCGAGACGAGGGAGAGATTTGGGGCTAGGGTTTTCTTTACGCGGAGCGGCGGAGATGTTTTGTTCTGTTCTGTTTTTTGGCTTTGCACACGCGGCCGGCTGGACTGGAATTGTTTTAATATCTAATACATATATTATATAATATACATATATATATTTATTTAATGGTTCGGTCGGTTCGGTTTATTCGGGTTTGAAAAACCCAAAACCGAAACCGACCGACAAAACCGATTTATTTAGAAATATAAATCGAAAAGCGAACTGAACTTTTAAAAACCGAACCGAACTGTATTTTTCGGTCGGTTTTTCGATCGGTTCGGTTTTTTGTCGAATTTTGCACACCCCTAGTTCACAGTGTGAGGTGAGCCAATCTCACATGAAAACCTACTCACAACTTTATCCTACAAAAATAATTTTTTTTTTCTGAATCACAAATATAATTCAATTTTCATATTTGATACTACATCATTATAAGAAAAGTATAAACTCATAATTATAATGAATTATTTATTAATTATCCACTCAAATGTTAATCAATATACATGTAAATGAAGTGATGTTATTTTAATATAGTTAAACAAGTACATACATTAAAAAGACAAATACAAACTAAATAGTATTTACGGTGGCGTGAATGTATTATTTTCCACATATTTAGAATTATTAGATCAAAAGTTGGATATGAATACTCGTAAATCAATGGACGTAAATTCAGGAGTTGAGGGGCATGGTGCCTTCACGGCACCGTAATCATTTCCGTATTTATGAATTATATTTTTTGGAGTACTTAGTATGTCTTCAATTCTTTATTTCCACGTGACCCATAATAAACCATTCTTGTTATACTACTTAATTCATGAGTTCAATTATTTCAATTATTTTTACAAAAATGTATCCAAGTCCATAAATACAGCCGTTAGATATATAAAAATAAAAGTATTTAAACATAATTTAAGCCTTCACTTAAGGAAATTAGAATATTAAAGATTAACCAAAAAATAGTATGTTTATCCTGATTTATATTATAGGGCAAATTTAAATATAATAATAAGAAATTAAAACATCCAAACTACTGCATAAGAATAAAAATCAAAACCTTTCAAAAATAGGGTTAGTTGCAGTATTAAGTCAAAACCTGTATATAATAAGGCTAAAGTATTTTTTGTCTTTTTTAGTTAAACAAAACAAAATTAAATTTGTGGATGGGGATGTTCATCAAGCATTACTGTCCCCTGTTCAGAAACAATTACCCGATAACTAAACGAAAAAGAACCCTAACGCCGAGAGCCACGGGTAACGTCGCCTCCAATCGTCGCCGCGGCCGGAGATCGGCGATGGCCACTAACACCGCGAAACCCCTCTCCACCATCAATACTCCCATCAACTTCTCAGCCTCTCCGACGGCGGCGGATAAATCTTTCGATTTCTCTTCCGATTCGACGATTCCGAAGATCCGTCTCTCCGGCGATCAGCTACGTTACTGCGCCGAGGCTCTCGAATCCTTCAAAGCAAAAAAGTCCAATTCTCCTAAAAAGATCCTTCGGGAGTTCCAAACCTTGCTGGTATGTAAAATAATTGCGGGGCGTAGATGTTAGTAGTAGGTGTTTTTCTTGTGTATTTTGTTTTTCTTTTTTGTTATTTAGGGATTTTTTCTTTTAGGTTTTTATCGATATATTGATTGTTTCTCCCATTACTTAGGGAGAAATTAAAGTGAGGACCCTAATGCAACTCCGATTCTTATTTCATTAAAGGAATTTACTTCTGCCTTAAATTTTCATTGATGACTTTTAACATCACCACGCCCCAGATTTTAACTTTTCATTGATGAATATTTAGAGATATCTAGAATTAGGGTTTCAAGAGCGTGATGAGTATGGGAAATGTACTTGATTCGCTGTTTAACTCGGCATGTAGGTAATTATAGGGCTTGTAATTTGGTTCCTTGGATTTTGACATGTTCTTGGTCAATCCTTAGGGAAAGTAAGATTGAGTTTGGGATTCTTGCGTATGTTGTGTTTCTCGTTGTGCCCTTAATTTCCATTTTAGCTTGTTGATCCCAATAAGGATGATTTGAGTTATTGTGACGATCTAGATGAGTCACTTATGTAGGAACATAACATATGAAAACTAAATGTTTTAGTTTGCAGTTATTACGAATTGTGGGAACTTTTTGAGTGAATTCACAGTTTGTTTTTTGCCAGTTGTTGTCATGACTTTCACTCTATACCGAATATGGGAAAGAAGTAAAAGTGAAAATACAGTGCAATGTTTGATCTCGTTACTGAACATACCAAAAATAGGTTTATCGTTATCATTCATTTCTATTATCTTGGCCATTTTTCCATGTCAGTAACCATACTAATCTCGTTTTAAGATATATTATCTTTTGGTTTAGGAGTTGGATATGTTGATTCAAGGGTTTGCATGAAATCTGCAACTTGTGATTTATCTTATGTAACTTTTCTGTTTTAAGTAATTTACTAAGTCCAATTTCTTCATTGCAGGCAAATAGGATGAGAGGTTCGGAGATGAGGAGTAGATGTACTGTGGCTCTCGACAGCACAAATCACTCCAAGAACCGTTATACCGATGTTTTGCCATGTATGATAATCATCTCTACATTTATGTTTCTCATTTCCCTGACAAATCTAATTTCACGTTTCAGAAATATATTATTTTTTTAATTTCACTGCTGCAGTTGACGATAACAGGGTTATCTTGGAGCAATCTGCGGACTACAGACCTTCAGCAAAGGGATATATCAATGCAAGCTTTGTCATGGTGGGGATTTATTTTAGCCTTCTTGATTTTTACATGCAATTTGAAAGCAGACATTTTGTTTGTATATGTTCATTCAGAACTGTTTCTTTTTTTATATGTAGACTTCTGAAAATGTTTCTCGGTTTATTGCGACTCAAGGTCCACTTTCACACACTTCTGAGGACTTCTGGGAAATGATACTCCAGTATCGCTGCCCTCTCATAGTTATGCTCACCCGGTTGATTGACAATTACCATGTAAGCAATTATATCTATTTCATCTCGAATTTGTCATTTGTATCACGAGGTGATTTTTCTTTTTGCTGTTATTTAGAAGAATTTAGTGTTTTTATGGGTCATTATTTTATTATATGTACGTCTCTTTAAGGGCACTGTTTGTTGTACTAGGTTAATTACTTAGATGTTGACATTTTTCCTCATTGTTTATTCTAAATGCTGATATGGCTGTGGCATTAATACATTTCTAATGAAATTAATTGCAGACGTTGAAGTGTGTAGATTATTTCCAAGCGGAGGATGGACCTAGAGAGTTTGGCAACATATGCATTGCAACTAAGTGGATACAAACACTGGACAACTCATTAGTATTGCGATGCTTAGAAGTTAAACACAAGGAGGTGATGCTATTATCCTAAAATTATGTCGATCACAGATGTTAATGTTAAACAGTTAAAAGGAGAATTAGAATGTTATTCAAAAAGATCCTTGTTGCATATTGATAATGGGCAGCAATTGGTATTTGTACCCCACACACACACACACACACAGAGAGAGAGATTGAGTTATGCAATTTTTTCTATTGTTTTCCGAACCTTGAGCATTGACCATTTTTTCTCATTTGAATATAGGTAGATTAGTACCATGCTGTTTTTTTAAATAATGCGACCTTTGAAATTTAATTTTGTATGATTTCAAAATATGAAATGTTAATTCTGTTGAAACTGTTTCTTCTGAATATTATGATTTTGAGATAATTTGCTTCTAATACGATTCGGTATGTCATTTTCTATGTCCCATCTTTTACTAAAACCAAAAGGAGACTCGTTTTGACTTTATGCGTTTGACTTCATTTTTTCAGTCAGAAGAGGCACCATTGTCTGTCTTGCACGTTCAGTACCCTGAATGGCCCGATCATGGTGTTCCAAATGACACTCTCGCTGTTCGTGAAATATTCAAAAGAATATCTAATGTCCCACCCAGTCTCGGGCCAGTTGTTGTTCACTGCAGGTTTGTTTGCCTTTGATAGTGTTTTGAGCAATTAATCATCAGAATTGTTCATTCATTGTTCGACACTCGTTTCTTTTTGCAGTGCTGGTATTGGCAGAACTGGAACATATTGTGCCGTACACAATACGATCCAAAGGGTTCTTATGGGAGACATGACTGCTTTGGACCTTCTGAATACCATAACTGTTTTTAGGTCGCAGCGACTCGGAATGGTGCAAACTCTGGTACAGTTTCTTGATATCTTATCATTCCTTCTCGGAAAATAATGTTAGGATATTTTCCTAATAAATATACTGTTTCTAATGTTTAGAGATTTTCCAAATAAATATATTGTTTCTGATTTGATAACAAGCAGTTTATTGAAAAAACAAGTGAGAGACAGCTTAAACATGTAATATATTTGGAATGAGGCACACTCTGATGAGTCCTTTCAAAACGCCTAACCTTTGAGCATGTTTCCTATAAACTAAATCTTAAAATAAAACACTTTAGAAAAAAGAACCCTAAAAAAAGAAAAAAAGAAAACAAAACAAAACTGAGCCTTAAAAAATTTGGAAAACCCTATGAAAAACTAAACTAAATAAAAAAAACTGAAATAAGACCCTAGAAAAATAAAAAGAAAACTGAAAAACAAAAATTGGGCCCTGCCTAACGGAATGTACTCCGTTAGGCGGTTTTAATTAAGTTATTCTAATGTTTGAATAATAATCAGTTCATTGTGGGGAAAAAAAAGACAAGACAGCTTAAGCATGTAATAGATTTGGATTTCAGTTCGGGCTTTAATTAATAGCCAAGATGTATGATATGTGTTGTGGTTTGTATACTGTTAGCATTTTTACTACTATAAATATATTTCGAAAGTCATTTTATGTTGGTTGCTGACTATGTATTTGTGCATTTACTTTGCAGGAGCAGTATATATTCATCTATGACGCAATTATCGACGAACTTGAGAACCTCATTTCAGATGGCAACACTGACAGCAGTTTATAATGATTCCAACGCACCATTTTTTCCTCAAAGGGTCGATCCATCCAACTTTTTTGATTCTGCGGGTTGAACAGTTGACTTTATTTTGATTATCAGTACAGTAGAATGGAGTCAATTCGTATCTATTTTTTTTTTTCCTTATTCGCTTTTGCAAAAGACTTCCACTGGTCGATTTGTAATTCTGTAGGGGCAGTAACTAAATTTGTGAAGGCAGGGTTGATAATATTTTTTGGGTATGCAAATTGTATGAACATTGATGGAGCTCTTTTGAACTTGTGCATGTTTGTGTTTTTATTGTGGGCTTATTTTAAGCGAAATTGTTTGTTTTTTAAAGCGAAATTGTGCTTTCACGAAGGCTGGCATGTTGAAAATTAAAGCACTTCAGTTTTCTGAAGGCTATGCAGAAAAGTAGTAATCAAGGTGAAGTCGAAATTGTAATCAACGAGGGAAAGGTTTACTTCTCATTTGCCGCATTAAAGTGAAAAATCTAAGGCTTCGTTTCGAACAGGATAAGATTAAACCTGATATCGAGACGGGCCGAATTATTCTACCGGGCCAAAAAAAAAATATTGATGAACCGTTGGTCAAAATCGACAGTTAAATCAGTTGATTCAAGAACCATTTAATCAACGGGTTGTTAGGAAAAAAACTGCCGGTTAGCCAGAACCAACCAGTTTGAACCGAAAAAATCAACAGTTCTAATGGCTATTTAATCAATTTTTCTTTTTTTAAAAAAATATTTCTACTTATATAAATACTCTCTGTCTTTAGCACCAATCCTCATCCCCATCAATCTCTTCTTCTTCTTCTTCTTTTATTTTCAAGTTTTAATTTGTGAATTGGTGAAAAATACTATCAAGAATCAATATTTTTCTCGTTTTATAATCTTTGTTTTTTCTAATATTGTTATGACAAGCTCTTCTCATAATACTAATAATAATCAAGGTTGAGGACATTAGCCGTTACCGGCGATTATGTTTCTGATGATATGACTTCGCAAGAAATTGATGAATTATTTACTCAAATCTAATTCGATGATCATTTACCCACTTTCGACGAATTTGTACCACCAATCCACATCAGTTTTGATGAGATGAGGAAGAAAGGTTGCTAACCATTCTGTGCCGCCGCCACCTACAAGAAATCGAGCGAAGGAATACCAATCCTCAATCTTCAAATATCATTTCACAAAAATGTGATCGATGGTGCAAGTCGGGCACAATGCAATTATTGCTCGAATCTACGTTTTCGGTGGTATTAGTGCAAGAGTCACGACGCCTTCGGTATCAAAAATAATACCGGCTATGGGACGATGACATCACACATGGAGAGAAAGTATCACGACAAATTGGGTGTTGATAGCAATCAGATACAAATAAACTTCTCGTCTTCATCTACTGGCGGTCAAGGTAGGAGTTCTAATTTATTTCAATATAATGAAAGTGGACATAGAAAGTTTCTTGTAAGATTTGTTGCCGTTATGTGTCTTCCTTTTAATTATCGCATAATAGTCATTATGAAAATTATATTAGAGGTGCATACAATCCATGTAGCACTAAGATCTCACGCAATAAGATTTCGTGATCTAAATAAGATGGCTGGTGAACATAAATTAAATTTGACTTCCTTATTTAATAGTTTGACACATGTCTCAATATGTTCAGATATTGGTACGGATTCCCATCATAATAATAATTATATGGGAATTACATGTCATTGGATTGATAATTTTTGGATTTTAAATAAACGTTTGATTACATATAGAGAGTTTATTACTCAGCATTTCACGGTCAATATTTCGCGAATAATGCCGTTATTTTATCCGAGTATCATTTAGATAGCAAAATATTTTAAATTTCAAATAATGTTGCCACTAATATTACTAGTTTGGAATTACTAAAATATTTTTGTCAACCTTCTAGTTGTGGTAAGTCTTTTCATGTTAAATGCATTTATCATATTTTGAATTTATATGTTTAAGGTGGTTTATTCACTTTAAAAAATGAAATTGCTCCGATTAAGTGTGCGGTATTTCATATTGAAAAACATGATTTGATTGCAAAAAAATGGCGAAAATGTTACCAAAACAATGGTTTACTTCCCAATTTTTTTTTTTTTTTTTATTGATGTGCTAAATCATTAGAACCCAACTTATGAATTGTTAAATGACTCTTTTGAATATAGAGAAGAATTGTGTTCTATTTTTACTACTCAACGATTTTGTTTTATTTGTCCAAACGTGGGATAATTGTTGTAATATGATTTTCCTTGAAAATCTTTTAACCATGCAATCATAACTTTACCCGATATTTATTATCCTACATCTACACTTCTTCTTGATCAATGTATTCAAATTATACTTATTAATACTTCTTTACTCGAGTCGCTTCAATTAGGTAATTGCATTACTAGCATGTTGACGAAATGAATCAAATATTTTCTATACATTTCCGATTTTTGATTGAGAAAATTATAAACCCAGATTATCGAAGCGAAGGTTTAGAAAAATTTGCGCTTCTAACCCCTTACTTTGTGTTCAACAAGCTAAACAAACTTTATTTGCTCTTTTTAATAGTGTTGCAGAAATCGGCCTAGGCAGCGCCTAGGCGCTAGACGCCCTTAAGCCGCTGCGATTTTGTAAAACTGGCCGAGAAAATCCCTTCGCAAAATCGTCATAGCGAGCAAGGCGCCTAGACGGCCAAAAAAAATATAAAAATAATAAATATAATAGGCGGTGGTCTTGCACCCGACTAGCGAATTTTACAATCTTACTTTTCAATGAATACACCCAAAAGTCTAATGATTTTAATGATCCACCTTCGCTTCACCTTCTCCCAATGTTGGCGCTACTTTTAATTTAAAACCATTATTCAATGAACCTCGACAAGCTCTAAACTCATATACAAGGTTGATTGGGGATACTAAGCGAAAATGACAAATGGATAGTGCCTGACAAACTCAAGAATTAAAATCTCATTTACGTCATTTTAAATCGAGAAATATCCCGAAAAAGCCTGATGCTATTAATGATCTTGTGTAGTTTTGGGCGAGAATTGTTTCTATATTTCCTACACTTTCTAGGATTGCAAACAGGTTCTTGTCATTTCCATTTCAACAGTTTTCGCTGAACAAACCTTTAGTACAGGAGATTTTGTGTTAGATTATCGACTTTCTAACTTATTACGATATCACTTTTAGAAGCAACAATAGCAATGAATGAATAAAGACGAGCATCCTCTACTAACCATGTATGTAAGTAAGGCAAGCAAAAGAATTATGCGAACTTTGATTCCTCTATAAAGATGCGCAGACAAGTTAATTTCAATATTTAAAGTTAAAATTTTGTATCTTAATTTCTAATATTAGAATTAAATCAATTAAAAAAAAAAAACTAAATAAAACTTTTAAACTTAAAAAAAAAAAAATCGCGACCTATGTGCAATTTGATACCTCTACGAGTATACGTATGCAAGTTAATTCCAATATTAAAATTTAAACCAAATTTTAATTTCTAATATTATAATTAAAATCAAGTTCTTAAAAATATTTTTTTTAAACTCTAAGAAAAAGAATAAATCCGAACTAAGTTAATTACAAAATTAAAATTTAAAATTTCAATTTCTAATATGAGAATTAAAATCAAGTCCTTTTTTTAAAAAAATAATTTTTTAAAATTATTTAAAAAAATTAAAATTACATGGATTTTAATTACTTTACGAGGACACGTAATCAAGTTAATTCTCATATTAAAGTTTAAAATTTTGGATTTCTAATATTAGAATTAAATCAAGTCCTTTTTTAAAACAACTTTTTACACTTTTTTTAAGCTTAATTCTTCAAATTTTATTTATGTTTTTCGATTATTTTTGAACTCTTTCCAAAATACATAAAATAAAAAATAAAAAACGAAAAAACCTCCGGTTAAAAAAAAAAACGACGATTTTGAACCAAAGCTGAAACCGGTCCAAACCGAAACCGTAACCGGTGCTCCACCGGTCCAATTAAGGAAAAGTAATAATCAAGGTGAAGTCTGAAATCTAATATAAAGGGTTTACTTTTCATTGCCACATTCTGATAAAATGATAAACCTAACAATAAAAAAAAAAGGTTTCACAACAGCCGTGTTTAATAATAAAATTATAGGTATAGTCAAGAATCACTATTGCAATTCAAACTAATTAACTAGAGGAAAACTGAAGCAGGAAAGGACCAAAATGTAATTAAACAAAACTATAGACTCCCATGAAAGAAGAAAAAACCCGACATAATATAAGATCCTCCTTAACGCAAAAGAAACGAAATCAGCTTAATCCTCTTTGTTACGAGCTAGCCTTGCACGATGTTTAAGCTCAGCCCTCTTCCATCTCACAATCAGATAACACAGTGAAAACAAAGTGTTCACCTGCAAGAGAAAAAAACAAACATTGAATCAAAACCAGAAAGAATCGATAATAAAATTTAAATATTTATTTTAAAAAAAAGGATCAAGAAAGAGAGATCAATCACTGACCAAGATTAAGATTGCAATCACCAATAGCGGCCCAGACCAAAGTACAGAAAGAAAAAGCCCATTAGCGTCAAAATAGTTTTGGCCCGCAAAGCTTCTCCAGTTGCCGGCCAAGAACTGATTAAGCCTCTCGGCAAGAAAAACTCCTCCAACTGCACACAATTGAGCTGCTCTTTTAGCTTTAACGTTATTAACAAGTAAGAAAATTCATCACGTTATAGAAAGGAAACGTACGTGAAAGAAGGAACAAACACATCTGGAAGTTGATGTTCTTTCTTGACAAGAAAGCTACTAATAGCAACAACACATGGAACGAAATGAGACCTATCAACCAAGGTTCCTGAAGAAAAAAAGAACGAATTTCAAAGATTAGAAGAGACAAGAAAAAATATTGATTAAAATCAAATTAATCTTCACAAAGTAGATTCAAAAGCTGATGAGATGTATCAACCATATATCCTCTTTTTTTTTTTTTTATCAAACATGTATCAACCATACACAAGCTAAGATAGTATTACAAATTCTATTCTGGCCTTTTGGAAAGTGCTAAGATATAGCACAATCTAAATCGATATCATGAGCCCAAATATCAAGCAATGACTTTTAATTATGGAAAAAAAATCTTAAACCACAGTTGAGCATTTTCACCATCAACCCACTTAAAAAAAAAAGGCAGTATTGTTTTGTAAAAAAACAATTAGCCATCTATTACATCAAAATCAATTACAGCACCTTCTATACTATCTTCTATACTCACTCTTTCCGGTCAATAAATAAATTTGTGAAACAAAACTGAGTCAACATCATTAGACATAGAAAATACACATTTTTACAGGATATTCCAGCACAATCTTAGCAGCCATTCTAATTTAATTCTCAACAAAATCAAGAAACGACACATTTCAATCGAAACCCATAAAGGTAAAATGTCAATTATATGCATAAATTCGCATGAAAACATATATATGTAATTACCTTACCCAAACTAAAAAAAAACAAAAATATATATGTGGTAAAGTAGAATACCTTCCAGTCAATGGCATGGAAAAAGCCCATGAAATTATCATAGGCGGGTTTGAGTCCAGAACGGAGCTCCGATGAGAGCTTTTCTACCAGATCTGCCATTTGATCCACGTGAGCATTCAAAGCAGATTGCAGCTCCTCCATTGTTTTCCGCTCTTCGTAACGAAATAGCGCAGAGTTATATCTTGATACAACACGAGAAGTCTGACCTTTCCCGTGATTTGAGCACCAGAGAGCTTTTAAAACTTCAGCTTCAATTGATTAATTCTTTGTGGTGTGTGTGTTGTTTTTACTGTCAGATCGGTGTAGAATCTTCTCGCGCATAAAAACGACGACGTTTCCGGAGTGATCTGGACTATCACATTCACGATCTTTTAATAAATTTAGGGCTCAAGATTTGGGAGGGGAATAACCAATGACAGAAATACCCCCACGAAGATTATTTTATATTAGTAATCAATTGTTCTTTGCTTGGTACTGAATAGCATTGTCAAATTGGTCGGCCTGCCATGGCCTGCCTTAACACGGGGCGGGGTGGGTTTAGTTCATTTTTTCATGGGTTGGGAAAAATCTAAGTTCGCAGTCCGTCCGCAAGCAGGTTAGTTTTCAAATTTTTTTAATAAAATTTAATTTATGTTAAAATTTTAAAAAAAAATTATTATAATATTTAAAGTATTTTGACGAGCTGATAGGAAAAAAAAAAGAATACAAACATGCCTTCAAACTTAACCAATATAAATTATAATTATAAATTTATAGTAAAATATAAAAATATACAAACTAAAAAATGGGTCAGCCTGCTTCGGCCAGCAAACTCTCCTGTTTACGCGGGCTGACGGGCCAGCCCGCGGGCTTTGCCTGTTTTGACACCTCTAGTACTGAATTATTTTTTTCATAATAAACATATTTTTTGATTGTTATAAATATGTTAAAATAGACATAACACATAACTGTGATAGCAAAAAATCAATTAACTCTATAGGGATCCTAATGCATGTGATAGCAAGATAACAAGGTTTATTGAAAATGTTAATGCATGTGATACAAGATGCCATAGTTGATGATACAAGATCTTGTAAATTTGCCTATATGTACTATGGATGGAATACACAGTTTTCATTGCTTCAAGCGCTCTTATACTTCATCTTCATACTTTTATATCTACTCAATTAATTTTTTCATTTTCTTAATTGAAGGAACTGTAAGTTAATAAATTATAAAAGAGAAAAAGTGGTTTGCTGAGCACAAGGCCGATCAGCAAGCCAAACAAGACCATGGTCGCAAAATGACCAACAATGACAACCAAAACATAGAAGAGGAGTTAATATCTAACATGATATAAATGAGTTAAATACGGAGAAACCCTAGCATTTAACTCCAGCAACACTCCCCCTTAGTGTGCGCCTGTCTCGAAAGAGCATTTGTAACCTCATTGCCTTCTAAAAAATTATGCGTCACCTGATACTGAATCATCGATAATCGAGGATAAAGAGATTGCAACTTGTTCCTGAAATACTAAGGAACCGTTAAAGACCAGACATCATAAATGGAGACCACATAGGAAGAGTGCGATTCGAGCCAAAGGAGCCCTAACCCCTGTCCAAGACAATCTCATAAGCATGACTCACGACAAATAGCTTGGCTAGGAAAGCGAAAGAGGAGCTAAGTCTCCAAATGAAACACCTCTACACAACCCAAACAATTACGAAAAATATTGTCGTAAGCGGCTACTCCAGGAGCACCAAGACAACTGCCATCAGTGTTAACCTCAACCCAACCAGGGGGGCGGAGCATCCAATGAAATAGGTAGCCCTCCCTCAGGGGTCTAGAATGAGTTGTGATGCCGAAAGCCTGAAGAGTAGAGGTCTCAGGCTCAACTGAAGAGGAATAACCTGCGGAAAAGTGACGGGCCTCCTGAATGAATACCAAAGCATGTGTTCGAATGAAAATCTCTTAAACCCAAAGTTCGTCATCAATCGCCTGGTTACAAAAATCCCAAATAATCCATAATAGGGTAATAATCGCCGGTCGCCAAACCATCGAAAGTTCAAAACTCAGTTTCACATCCAAACACTAAAACAACACACTCCAAACACCAGAGGAAAAGTCTAAATGGACGTGAAATAAATCCCTAAGAGCTTACCAAGTTCTACGAACAATCGAGCACTGAATGAAATAGTGGTCCAAAGAAGAAGCTGCCTGTAAACAAAAAGAACAATATGACAGCCCAAGAAATTCTCGAAGCTGCAGATTACACCAAATCAGGAGCTTATCAAGAATAAGCTTCCAAATCAAAACTAAATGCCAAGGGGGCTTGTCTACATGCTAAATCCATCGACCCCAATGAGCTTTAGGGAAATGTGACAGCAGATGCTAATAAGCAATATGAGAGGAGACATTCTCATGAACCTAGTGAGACCATATTCATTCATCTCTCTCTTCACCCACAACATGAGTCGCTAGGATATTCAACAAAACATCCTTCCACTCAAGAATGAATGAGTCTTGAAATACCAAACACCATCAACCAAGTAGTCAACAATTGACTGCCCAAAATTTGAACATAACCTCAGCGGAATTTCGACCCATCCGCAATGCAATAACCTAACTAGTTATCCCACCAAAATGAGATATATCGTTCCATTCCAACCAACCAGCAAGAGTCAGCCTGGAGAGAAGCAACATTATTCTGAATCCTCACTAAATCAAGGAAACAGACCCATTACGCTTAGGCCGAAGGTTCGAGTCTATATCTACTCATTAAGTAATTTATAATCTACTCATTATTCCAACACATTATCAATAAGAACACTTTAAGTTTTCCTAAGCAGTCCCAACGTTTCTTAGAATGTCAAATTTTGTGAAGCTTGAATTCACTATAAAAAAATCCGGCAATCCTGACGGCCAAATCCGTCAGTATATCAAATACTGACGGCCTCCTGACGGATTATGGACGCCAGTATATTTGCGGTCAGGATTGTAGTATCCTGACGGAAATTGTAACCCGCCAGGAATGCCGGCGGTTTCCTTGACGGCTTGTGCCGCCAGGAAATGCCCGGATATAGAATTCCGCCCTGATGGCATTCTCGTCGTACATACGAGTGTCCCATCACACCAATCCCTACAAAAGAAATACAATTAGACAAAATAATTAAGCAATTCACTTAACATAATAAATAAATAAA
>BMAC01000028.1:3090670-3109700 GCA_014905375.1 Phtheirospermum japonicum | reverse complement strand
GGAATAATTACGTTAATTGGGGTTCAATTTAGGAATTTAGGATTAATTACGTAATTGAGTTTCAATTTAGGAATAATTACCCAATTAGGGTTCAATTTAGAAATAATTACGTAATTAAGGTTCCATTTTGCAATTTCATTTAAATTGTTTTTGATGGTGGTGGTGAAATACCGTGGTGATCGGTACATGCATGTTAATTTCATATTTTTTACGGTATATTGTTATGGTTTTAATGTGATTGCTTGATGTTGTGATTGGTTTGGCAAGACGTCGGGTATGACGTGGTGTACGGCGCCGACCGGGAGGTTTCGTCCCTCCAATAACGGTTTTTAAAATTATTTTAAAAAAGGACGGTGGTTTTCAAAATGTTTTAAATTGTTTGTGATAGTGGTGGTGAAATACCGTGGTGATCGGTACATGCATGTTGTGTTCTGTAAAATGCTCGTATTATTATTTAATAATTTTATCAGATGCCGAGAGGTCGAGGTTCCAGCAGCATTGGTCGATCCGATATGGGTTCGGCTAATCGTTTAGCTGATTTCGAGGATGACTACGTGGGTCTCGGTGCTGATCATTCAGCGCCGACGCTGGATACACCCACACATACACCGACACCGACATCACACACACCGCTACATACACCGTCTGATGCGGGTACATCGCGACGGCAGCTGGTCCCACCACAGGGGGGGTTCAGGTTTATATTGTAGGGAGCAAATAAGTAATTTAATGATTTTAAAATTTTAATTATCGTTATGATTAAATTATATTCGTAACCAAAAAAAAATTGAATACAGGCTACACAGCAGACATGGTAAGGTGACTACTATACTCCGGGAGATCTTCGAGAAGGATCTCCATCCCGCCGGGTGGTGCTATAAGGCGGTCCCTRTYGAGACTAAGGAGTTCTGGTGYGAGATGTTTCAGGTAATTTGTTAATTTGTAATGTAACTACACAATCATATGTATCAATTGAAATGTAATTATTATTTTCTTTTGTTGGGGGTTTGTTATTGGGACTCGGAGGAGTATAGTGTTCATGAGATACGGAACGTGTTTTTTCCGATGATCGGGGATAAGTACGGGAAGGTTTTGAACGAGTATAAGCAGTATGCAAATTCTCATCCTGGTAAGCTGCATCGAAGCGTTAACGAGGAGCTCTGGAGGAAATTGATTCTGTTATATATTTTCTTATTAAATTAGAATTTTTTTTACTTATAATAGATAATTTATAACACATTATATATCATGCTTCTCAACTAGGGCTTGGAAGGTCGAGTGGGATAAGCCCGAGAATCAGGCCAGATCCGAGCAGTGCAGCCTGAACAGGAAGAGCGAGCGTGCTGGGCCGGGTACCGGGATGTCGAAGCACAGGGGGGGAGCTAGATCTAATATCGATTATGCTCTGGAGATCGTAAGTAATTTTGTAATATAATAATATATAATTCATTTGTTTAATCTTAATGTTAATTATTTGAAAATTCTATTTCGATACAGGAGCGGGAGACGGGTCAAAAGGCCAAGGCGCACCAGGTTTTTGTACGTACGCACATGAAGGACAATGGCTCGTGGATCGATGCGAGATCCAGTACTGTTAATGTGAGTCTCTTTGTTATTTTTAACTTGTTTTTTTGCTTTTAATGTAAAATTTACTAACGAGTTGTATTTCAGGAGGAGTATGAGCGAAACCTGGAGAGGGCACGCGCGTCTTCCCAGGATGCGAGTACCGAGGTCGACTCTGATCGTATTTTCTTCGACGTCGTCGGGTCGCAGAAGGGAAAGATCTACGGCACCGGCTCGTTCGGGAAGGAGTTCGCTGCTGCAAAGGGTTTCCTCAGAGGCAGCTCTTCTTCCACCTCCTCTCATTCTGATCAGACACAGGTCAGAGAGCTCGAGGCACAGCTCCAGACGCACATAGAGGAGTTGGAGGCCACCAGACAAGCTCAGGAGGCGCAGAGGGCGGAGCTCGAGCTGATCCAGCAGCGATATGTCGATTCTGAGTGACGACGTGAGGAGGATCGTGAGGAGCGTGAGGAGCAGCGCCGGAAGCAGGAGGCATTTCAGGCGCAGATGAACGCCCAGATGGCCGCGATGTATGCTCGTTTGCAGCAGTCCCACCCCCACCCCCATCCTAGAATATTTTGATTTATATAAACTTTGTTACTGTGTCGAACGGATGTAATAATTCTAAATTTTCAGATATTTTTATAATAATTGGTTTATTAATTTGTATGTTCATTAGTGATATTTTTCATTGTTTTGGGAATTTTTAAATAAACATGAATTAAATTTAAAATTAAAAAAAAATTGAAAAACCGAGGGCCGTTGACCCTTCGGTTTTTCGAGGGCCCTGGACCCTCGGTTTTCCGAGGGCCTTTAACCCTCGGTTTTTTCGAGGGTCGTTGACTGGATTTAACCGAGGGGACTGACCCTCGATTTTCCCCTCGGAAAATTTTTCCGAGGGAATTTTGTCCTCGAAAATTTTTACCGAGGACAGTTTTTCCGAAGGGACGTTGCCCTCGATTTCTCCAAAAATTGAGGGAAAAATCCCTCGAAAAACTGTATTTTTTTTGTAGTGATAGTAAAAAAATTAGCTTGTTAAATCAAAACCAAACTTTATGCTAAAAGGTGAGAAGATATGGTCTCACATGCTTGGTTTTTATAAAAAATATATATATATAAATTTTTGGGATTTATAATTGTGAATATATATTAATAAAAATAGTAGATTTTTAGTTTTGATGTGTCAATGACATGGCCCAGTAGACCCCACAATAAAATTGAGTTAACAAGTTTATTGTTGCTACCACCCTAACAATTGCAGCCATGTTAATTCCCTTATCAGGTGCTAAGATTCTGGTACCATGTAGATACTTTCCACTCAAAATGCATTAATGATAATGTGAACTTTTGTGAATCTGGTACATAAGGTATAAGCTGAAACATCCACTGCATTTCAAGATCCAGGACCTAGGGTTGGTTCTATCAAACTTAGGAAAATCAACATTTGACAAAGGGATAATTACTTGTATGCCTCGTTCTGATTATAGTCTATTTATTGGTGAAAGAATGTTGATAATAGTGATTTCACTACCATACCTAGGATATGGGCCTACGAGTATGGATTCTTTTTCTGCTGGCACTTTCTGTTTACCCAAATCCAGTCGTTGTAATTGCATAACAGCTAAGATGTTTGTTAAGCGCTCATATATTCCATTCAATGACTTATTTAGTTGTCCATATTTACCATTCAGACCCACCATCTGCTCCTGTATATTTTTGTGGATATTTGATATCTGCTATGTTATCTTTAATTCTGTTGTTTCTCTCTTTCGGGTTCTGCTAGCAAGATTTGATCCAACATTTAATGGGATTCTTACATGTCCTTGAAACGAGTCACTTCAGCCATGTCCAAGGAAGGGTGGATCTAGATACCCGTTATTATGGTTTCTTGGTTTATATCTATTCTTATGTAATTAATTGTATGATTTATGCAAGTATACTGATAAAACACAGAGAGTACAAGTTGATTTAGAAGGAATATAGAATTGGGGATAAACAAGAGAGAGAGAAATTAGTTATCACTTAATTTTATACCATTCACTCCATTGAGGGGTGAATCGAACTTTTTAAACACTTACTTTTTTATAAAAATAAAAGGCTCGTCCGCAAGAGAACGGAGCAGTTTTAAGTGGCAAGTTGACTTGAGTCGAATCTCTCGAGGAATGACAATCAGAACTTAAAAATGTTCTTTAAACACAATTATAATCTAAACACTCGATCAAATCAGTTGGTTGATTGTTTTGTTTAAAACACTAAATTTCCACGATAAAATTGGCGAACAAATTAACTAAGAAAGTAAACAATTTAATTGAATTCAAAAACTGAATTTTAAACTTAATAATTGAAACGAAAAGAATAAACATCCAAATATAAATAAAAGCTAAACGTGCTCGATCAAATGGCAAGAATGCAAATAAGCATTAAATCGACTAACACTCGAACGACGATGGATCCAAAAGACAAGAATGCATGAACGATCAATTAACTTAACAATTTCACAAGCCAATTCAAATAAAAACAGAAACGAATCATTTAAATCAATGAAAGCCAAAATCAACTCAAATTATATTAAGAAAACTAAGAATTCAAATTCAAGAAGTGCAAACAAGAATTGATCTAAGAAAATCACCCAAATGTATCAAAATACGAGTTGCAGAAGAATACACTACTAGCTATCGAGAGACTAAGTTCTAGAATCCAAACTCTGGATCATGCGAATTTGGGAATCTAAATCGAAGAGAAATCAAGCTAAAATTATGAAAGATTGAAAAGAGAATTCAAAAGTTTAAACATGGAAACTAGGGTTCCTATATGGTAACTTTTTGTGTCTGGTCAAATCTGATGTCCAGCTGAAGAGGGACATCACTTATATAGTGTCAGACGAGGAGGGCATCGAGGTAAATTTGCACAAAAATTATGACCGTTGATTGGTGTCGATCGACGGTGTCTCTGGCATTGACCACCGCTGACGTGGGGCGTCAGTCGACGGTGGCGCCTGGCTCTCGGCATGTCGATCGACCAAGGGCATCGCCTCTGCTGGTGGTGCCCGTTGATGACGCGTCGACGGGCGGCGTCGATCGACAAATACTGGAAATTCTCAGCACGTTGGTCGACAGTTGCCTTTGACATCGGCGTCGGTGCTGCGAATCGTCTCCACGATCGGGGTTGTCAAGACCGATGGTTCTAAACGACCCTAAGCACACTAGAACGTTAAATTTAGCTAACAAGCATGAACATAATCAACAATATAATCTCAACAAGCATTTACACCAAAGCATCAATATAAGCGTTAATAAAAATGAGCCTCAAGCATAAACAAAGCATGTAATGAGAAAATACATAAGCATCAAAATACTAATCTACTAGAATCACAACTAAACTACTAAAGCAAATAAACATAAACTAAAAACGAGAAAGACGGTAAAAGGATTATGACTAAATTAACGAAACCAAAGTACAAGTAATTGAGTTCCAAATGAAATAACAACACCAACGTACAAAGGTAACTAAGGCCAAATCCAGAAAGCAAATAAACAAAGTTCAGGAACACTTATGATCTCAAGAAATCAGCAGCACTCCATCGACCTTTAACGACGAGAAATGACTTGAACGTCGAACGAAAGCGAAATGACGAAACTACGAACTATTTAACTCTAATTTTGCATGAATCGGAATGGTGGCATGAACCGAGGGTTCTATCATTGTTCTGGACCTTTCCCCGTCAACGGCGCTAAATTTTGAATCGAACTTTTTTGCGTTTAAAATAATAAAAAGCTCGTCCGTAAGAGAATGGAGATATTGTAGGCGATAAGTTGACTCGAGTCGAATCACAAGGAAGACTAATCGGAAACTATTCCGGTGTTCAATTTTACGTACGTAGAAACGAAAAATAAAAACTAAACTAAACTAAACTAAACACGCGATCAAATAAGGTATGGGGTTTTCTAACATCTACGAGCAATAAAATTAAAAGATTTTAAAAACGATTAATAAAAGCGAGGGTCTAGTGCATAAAATCGTCTCCACGATCGGGGTTGTCAGTCCCAATATTTCTAAACGACCCTAAGCACTAGAACGATAAAATTAGCCTACAAGAATCATCATGATCAACTTCATAATAACAACGCAAGCATGATCACAATCGATAATAAAACAAACAACTAATCTAACGAGAACTAACAACTAAAATACTAAGCAAATAAAATAAATTAACAATTAGGAAAAACGATTAAAAGGTTATACTAAATTACACTATTAAAATTCAACATTAAAGTACAACGAAATCAAAAACTACACTATGAAACCAAATAAGAAAAGTTCAGAAAACTTATAATCTAAGAAAGCAACAGCCATCGAACGATCTTCAGCGGCGAGAAACGGCCTTGAACGTTGGACGGCGTAGAAAACGATGAAACAACGAATTTGGTGCTGGGATGAGGGGGAAAGGTCCAGAGATTGTCAATAACCCTCGGTTCATGCCACCATTCAATTCAAGCAAGATTAAATTTAATAGTCGTTATTTCATCGTTTTCTACGCCATTCGACGTTCAAGGCCGTTTCTCACCGCTGAAGATCGTTCGATGGCTGTTGCTTTCTTAGATTGTAAGTTTTCTGAACTTTTCTTGTTTGGTTTCATAGTGTATCTTTTGTTCGTTGTACTTTAATGTTGAATCTTAATAGTGTAATTTAGTATAACCTTTTAATCGTTTTTCCTAGTTATTAATTTATTTTATTTGCTTAGTAGTTTAGTTGTTAGTTCTCGTTAGATTATTTGTTTGTTTTATTATCGATTGTGATCATGCTTGCGTTGTTATTATGAAGTTGATCATGATGATGCTTGTAGGCTAATTTTATCGTTCTAGTGCTTAGGGTCGTTTAGAAACATCGGGACTGACAACCCCGATCGTGGAGACGATTTTATGCACTAGACCCTCGCTTTTATTAATTGTTTTTAAAAGCTTTTAATTTTATTGCTCGTAGATGTTAGAAAACCCCATACCTTATTTGATCACGTGTTTAGTTTAGTTTAGTTTAGTTTTTATTTTCCGTTTCTACGTACGTAAAATCGAACGCCGAAATAGTTTCCGATTAGTCTTCCTTGTGATTCGACTCGAGTCAAATTATCGCCTACAATAGCTCCGTTCTCTTGCGGACGAGCTTTTTATTATTTTAAATGCGAAAAAGTTCGATTCAAAATTTTTTGAATCGAACTTTCTCGCTTTTAAAATGAAAAGCTCGTCCGCAAGAGAACGGAGTTATTGTATGCGATAAGCCGACTCGAGTCGAATCACGAGGAAGACTAATCGGAAACTATTTCGGTGTTCGATTTTACGTACATAGAAACGAAAATAAAAACTAAACTAAACACTCGATCAAATAGAGCTTGAGGTTTTCTAACATTTACGAGCAATAAATTGAAAAGCTTTAAAACGATTAATAAAAGGAGGGACTAGTGTACCAGAATCGTCTCCACGATCGGGGTTGTCAATCCCGATGGTTCTAAACGACCCTAAGCACACTAGACCGATAAACTTAGCCGAAAACAAACATCATCATGATCAACTTCATAATAACAACGCAAGCATGATCACAATCGATAAGAAAAACAAACAACTAATCCAACGAGAACTAACAACTAAACTACTAAAGCAAATAATATAAATTAACAACTAGGAAAAACAATAAAAGGTTTATACTAAATTAACAAAACCAAAGTACATAACAACATCAAAGGAAAGATTATTAAAGCCAAATACACAAAGCAAATAAAAAGGTGCAGAAAAACCAATAATCTATAAAATCATCAGCCATCCAACGATCTTCAGCGACGAGAAGCAGCCTTGAGCGTCGAACGGCATAGAAACGACGAAACTACGAATTATTAAACGTTAATCTTACAATAATTGAACGGGGCATGAACCGAGGGTTCTCTGCATTATTCTGGACCTTTCCCCCTCGTCCAAGCACCCCAAAAATGAAGAAACCACAAGCTTTATATAGAATTTTAAAAATAACCGCTCAAATTGCCGGAGCGTCGATGGTGCATCGATCGACGCGATCCAGGCTGCACGTGATCGATGGAGCTAGGATCGACGCAACAGAACATTTGCGTCGATGGTGCGTCGGTCGATGCGGGCCAGGCTGCACGCGTCGACCAGGCAGTGCGTCGATCGACAGAGCTAGGATCAACGCAACAGAACATTTGCGTTGATGGTGCGTCAGTCGACGCGAGCCAGGCTGCGGCAGCTAGTGTCAGCATGACTCGGACACTGGGTAACCCAGTGTCAGCACAGCACATTGCTTATCCAATCTTCGTCTTCTCGAGCTATAACACCAAAATAAAATAAAATAAGACTATTTCATATAAAATAAAGTAAAAACACATTAAATACCAAACAAGACGAAAAACATCAAAAGGAAGAAAAACGATAAAAAGATAAACCTAAAACACGTAAAAGCACACAACACACGATGCAAAAATACACGAAAATCACATACAAATATGTACAAATCAATTCCCCCACACTTAGCTTTTTGCTGGTCCTCAAGGAAAATCTAATCTAGACGTTGACAAGGAAAAGCTAATTACCCGATGACTTAATTACTAATGCATCCATATGATTCGAGAAGTTAATGCATTAGATCGACTAAAAACTCAACTAAAAGGACGACACCATAACGTTGAGATAAGAGATTTAGACTAGCTTCCGAACACCTAAAAGTAACGAGTTGACCTCCATGTACGTCACCCATCCATGCTTCGGCCAAAGTCTATCCCTGCTCAAACCGCCAAATCGTCAACCGACTGGCCCAGTCATCTATACACCTCTTTAACAAAACAATCTAAGAAATAAAAATAAAAATAAGAACTCAACTTGTACAAGGTTTTCTCTTCTTGTACTTATTCTTTCTTTTTCTTTTCTTTTCTTTTTTTTCTTTTTTCTTTTTTTATTTTTCTTTTTCTTTTTTTTTCTTTTTTTTTCTTTTTTTATTAATAATAATTTTTTTTGAGTACCTAAAGAGATAAGGTACTAAACAAACATAATTTACATAATTCACAAACGAGAGTTCATTGACTCCAATCTTATGTTGCTAAGTGCAACTGATAATATTTTTCAACTTTGCACGTGGATTTTTAACGTCTCCAAAATAAAAACAAAAAATTACATAAAATCCTATAGAGGGTATCGAAAAACAGGGCTAGTAGAGATTATTCGACTCTTAAGAACGAAACATGAATAGAACAAGAGACAAGACACTTCATAGARTATTTACACTTCATTCCCCACAATTACACTATTATTCGAACGGAAGTCTAAATATTCTAACCAAAGCATCTAACCACGTCACTTCGTCAAGGTTCCAGTCAATATCAACACACACAACTCAAATCAACCACAAGCAAGCATACAAAAATTTACTAACCAACCACGGACAAACCCCCCCACACTTAAACCATACAATGTCCACATTGTATAAAATGAAAAATTAAGCTAAGTATGGTAAAAGATAAGAGAAGGAGAGATACGTCCCTGAAATCGCGCTTGTGATGATGAGTTGAGCATCCAAGACCATCCAACGGGCTTCAAAGTCGAGGGGAACCTGAAACGAAAAGAAACAAAAACACACAAAAGCAAATAAAGTTAAAAGACTTGGGTTGCCTCCCAAGAAGCGCTTAATTTAACGTCTCTAGCTTGACGACGTCCACGATCGATGTCATACTGGGTCTAAAAATAGATGACGGTCGTGCCACGCCTTGGTATTCTCTAAAAGCAAGAATTGGCGATGATAATCACCAAGGCGAGCATAAAAAGCACAACCCGAGATATAGAACACTCCAACTAGCTTCGGAGGTCGAAACCGCGAGTAATCGATCACCTCGAATATATCAAGAAATAATGGGCACACGGGGTGATCCTCGATCAAAGGAAGACTTAGAAAATCTTTCGAGCACCCGAAACGTCTATCAACCAACCCCTGCTCTGTCGTTCCCTTGATCACCGCCTCAACGCCATCAAAGTCATGAAAAGTCGGATTTGGACTTAAAAGAGGGCAAACGGGCTCCTTCTCAACTATCTCATCAAACACCTCCTTCTCATGTTCGTACAAAGAATCAAGCAGCACGGCATGAGATTCGATAAAATCACCCGAAGACAACTCTCCCACACAGTCGTGTATATAATCCTCAAAAATCACGGGAGAGACAATGCTAACTTCCACCTCTTTCTTCTCACCCAAAAATCTCACATCTTCGCACACCTCGTTCAAAAAATCATCAAAGCTGGAATTGCCATCAACAAAGGTGTGATTTTTCATATCAAAGATGGGCAACTCCTCATGACAAGGTTGGTCTACCTCGTACACCTTGTTGTCAAATTGCTCTAATTGAATATCGAGGCGTTCTATACGTCCATCCATACGTTATATGCGTTCATCCATACGTCTAGTCGCTTCCACAATCTCGGCTAAAAGATCTTGAGAAACAGTGACGGAATGATCGCAACTCGAAATATACGCATTGGATGTGGGTGGAGTGTAAACGTCGTAGCTCGAAGAATGGAAATCTTGAAACGTAGGAGCATACGAGTTCGCGTTCGGATAAGGCAGGACAAATTGAGCATAAGAATCTTCAAGACCCGTATCATAATACCCACGAGACGGTACATAAGAATCCATGCTCGGATTACAGCAATATGAAGGACATGGGCTGGGATAGTCAAAACCATGGGCCCATTCTCGACCGCTCGGAGCATACAGGTCATAATGTGGCGGAGGAACTTGATAATTGTAAGTTGGAGCGCAAATGTCATCATATGGCGAACTAACTTGATATTCCGCCATCTTTAATCAAAAATCTCAAATCGTCGAAGAATCGGCTACAAGCACAATACTCAACAAACGAGATTAAATGCACCAAAAATTACAAAAATAAAAAAAAAACAAAATTCAACAACAAACACTAACACAAACAAATAAATAAAAGCAAACACCAAAAATCGTAGCCTTTAGCCTTCCCCGGCAATGGCGCCAAATTTTTGAATCGAACTTTTTCACGTTTAAAATAATGAAAAGCTCGTCCGCAACAGAACATTTGCGTCGACGGGGCGTCGGTCGATGCGGGCCAGGCTGCACGCATCGACCAGGCAGTGCGTCGATCGACAGAGCTAGGATCGACGCAACAGAACATTTGCGTCGACGGTGCATCGATGGTGCATCAGTCGACGCGAGCCAAGCTGCGGCAGCTAGTGTCAGCATGACTCGGACACTGGGTAACCCAGTGTCAGCACAACACATTACTTATCCAATCTTCGTCTTCTCGAGCTATAACACCAAAATAAAATAAAATAAGATTATTTCATATAAAATAAAGTAAAAACACCATAAACACCAAACGAGACGAAAAACATCAAAAGGATGAAAAACGATAAAAAGATAAACCTAAAACACGTAAAAGCACACAACACACGATGCAAAAATACACGAAAATCACATACAAATATGTACAAATCATCGATGTCGGCATTGACGACGCGTCAATCGACGACAACTTTGCATCCCTCGACCGATTTTCGTCATTTTGAAGCTGAAAAAGAGAATTAAGCGTAATTAGAATGAAAACTTAGGAAACGAGAGAGAAAACGTTTTAAACGGGATAAAAAAATATACCTATAAAAATACTAAAGAGAAGAAAAATGAGAAGAACAACGACCTAAAACCCGTTATAACACGCAAAACAAAATGCAAAAGCACACGAAAAACACACACAAATATGTACAAATCAACTCCCCCACACTTAGCTTTTTGCTTGTCCTCAAGCAAAATCGAATCTAGACGTAGAAAAGAAAAAGCTATCTACCCGATAAACTAACACTAATGCATTCAAATGATTTGAGAAGTTAATGCATTAAATCGACTGGAAACTCAACTAAAAGGATGACACGATACGTTGAGATAAGAAATTTAGACTTTCTTCCGAGTGCCTAAAAGTAATGTGTTGACCTCAATGTACGTCCCCCCATCCATGTCTCGACCAAAGTCTATTCACGATCAAATTGTCAAGTCGGCACTCGACTAACCCAGTCATCTATACACCTCTTTAACAATAAATCTAAAAATAAAAATAAAAATAAGAATTACGTACAAAGGTTGTACGACTTATTAAAGAAATTCACTTGTACAAGGATTTCTCTTCTTGTACTTATTTTTTTTTCTTTTTTATTTCTTTTTTTTTTGAGTACCCATAGAGGTGAGGTACTAAACGAGCATGATATTTACAATTCAAAATGAGAGTTCATTGACTCCGATCTTACATTTCTAAGTGCAACTTATTACATTTTTCGATTACGCACATGGAGCTTTTGACGTCTCCGAAAATAAAAAGAAGAATTACGCAAATTTCTATAGAGGGTATTTGAAAACGGGGCTTGTAGAGAGTATTCGACTTTTTAGAACGAACATTGAATAGAACAAAGAACAAAACACTTCATAGGTTTTTCTCACTTCATTCCCCACAATTACACTATTGTTCGAACGAAAGTCTAAACAACCTAACCAAAGCATCTAACCACGTCACTTCGTCAAGGTTCCAGTCAATAAAAATACATACGACTCAAATCAAACACAAGCAAGCATACAAAAGAGTTACTAAAGAAGGACAACCCCCTTCCTCCCCCCCCCCCCCACACACACACACACACACACCTAAACTATACAATGATCACATTGTTAAACAAGTAAAACTAAACGAGGTATGGTAAAAGGAAAGAGAAAGAGAGACGTCCCTATGATTGTGCTTGTGGTGATGAGTCGAGCGTCCAAGAACGTCAAACGGGCTTCAAAGTCGAGAGGAGTCTGTAAAAATGAAACAAGAACACACAAGACAAAAGCAGAAAGCGTTATTTTTTTTAGAACTCGTTGGAGAGAGTGTCGTCGACGTCCATCTTCGGATGGGACTCAGTCGCAAGAGAAGGAAAGGCGTCGGAGAAATGCTCCTCAAGGTAGGAGAGGCGAGATTTGATCTTTCGAAGGCTTCGTTGACTACTTGCGTGATTAGTATCGACTTTCTCGTCCATCAACTGAAGATTCTCGAACATCTTCATCTGAAAGACTCGATTCTCCTTGAAAACCCGATTCCAATCGGGATTCGGGCCCGAATCAGCTTGTGGGGCTGCCTCCTCATGTTTGTTGGTGAGTCGCGACAAGGATCCGCCTTACCTAGCATTTTGCAGCTTGAGGTGCTGGGCCACGTACAATCGAGAGAGATAAGGTCCCGAGAGGAGAAAGGCCGTTGTCGGCCGGGTCGAACCCAAAGTGACGGGCGAGGCCGGTGATGAACGGGGCGAACGCGGGGCATGGTATTTTGCTTCCCGGATTCTACTCCACAATATTGTAGAGTCCGTTTAAGATTAATGGGTAGAGCCGGGGTTGGCGACCGTTAAGCAAACATTGAAGCACGAAGAGCTCCGGTCTGGCCGCGTTCATGACCTCTTGCTTGCAGAAAACCATGTGATCTAGGACTTTGTAGGCGACGTAAATGGCATCGTCGTGAATCCTTGTACAAGAAAAATGGGTGCAATTTCCCGTATTCCCCCTTGTAACTTCCCCCCAAAAGGACGTGACGTCGAATTCGTCATCTTGTAGAATCAGGTGAACGCCCTCGATCGGCAACCCAAAAATTTCTCCAAAAATGCGCTCGTCCACCCGAATCTCATTTCCGCCAAGTCAAAATGAGAACGTCTTATTGGTATAGACGTGCAAGGTCGAAAAGAAATCGAGCATTAGGTCGCAAAAACTGGGTAAATTCATTCGAGCAAATGTCTTGCATCCAAGTCCGTTAATGTTTCGAAGGACATCGGCATGGTGCTCCGACCCTTGTTGAGCTCGCTCGTTGATGTCATCGATGTCAATAACTCGATGGGTCGTAAATTCCCACCCTTTAATCGACTCAAAAACCTTCCCCTCCTCTTTCTCGTAAATCAGAAATGGGGCGCCGTATTTTCCCGAGATGTCTTTACGTTTGCCCGCCCGAGACATGGTTCCGAGTTTATGATTGAAGAAAGGGTTAAAAATAAAGGAAATGTGAATTTTGGGTTCTTTGAGGACTTTTGTCGAACACTTGGTGTGCGTGTTCGAAAGAAGGAGAATTTGAAGATATCTTGAACCCAAATCACCCCAATCACAACCAATCAATGAATTATGACCCCCAAATAGTTGGTTTTAGCGAATTACCTTGAAATAAAGCTTGAAAAATGGAATTGTAGACCCTCCCCCTTTTTGTCTAAGTTGAGGAAAAAGTTAGGAAAGATGAAGATGGTGTTGGTAATTCTAAGGGATTGTGTGAATTTGGATGGATAATCGCTGGAATATGGTGAGGTTTGATGGAAATTTGAGGGAGAATTGTTGTTGGTATGGAAGAAACAAAGATATGAAGAAGAAATAACCATTTTTAATTTGTTTGAGTATTATTTGTGAAGTGAGTATGAACGAGGGGGGAAAGTGCGTTTTTTACAGGGGGAGCCATGGGTCGATTCGTTTGTCTGTGGGCCGGGTCAAAAATTTGAGTTTAAGTCATAAATCGGGCAAATTTTGGTCGGCATCGGCGGTCCGTCGATCAACGAGGAGCGTCAATGGAGACAGAGAGCTTTGTCGACATAAGCGTCGATCGACGAAGGGCGTTGATGGAGATAGAGAGGTTTGTCGATATAAGCGTCGATCGACGAAAAGCGTCGATAGATACAGAGAGCTTGTAGACATAAGCGTCGATCGATGAGGTGCATCGACAGAGACATAGAGCTTGTCAAATCATGAGCATCGAGTCGACGGGGACAAAGACTTTGTCAACAGATCGTTGATTGTCCTGTCGATCGATGCCGACATTAAGGTGGCATCAACGTCGCGTCGATGCTGGCCGTCAATCGACGACATGTTTCCTGCGCCTAGTTTTCGCTCAAATGATCAATGTTCTTCGATCAGAAGTTTAGTCCTGCGAATATTCCCCCAACTATACTTGCAACAATGGAAAACAAATCAAAACACAACGAAACAAAAATAAATAGATAAAATATCAGAAATTGTAAAAGGATACGAAAAGCTTGGGTTGTCTCCCAAGAAGCACTTATTTAACGTCACTAACTTGACGAATTCGCGCCGTCTAGGCCGTAGATAGGTCATCGAGAGTTCCAGTCTCCTCAGAGTGAATCACACTTGATCCTTGAAAATACGGCTTGACTCGATGGCCGTTGACTTGAAAACTCTGTCTTCTGGTTGACCAATCTCACCACCCCATATGACATCACGTCTTCAACTAGGAAGGGGCCACTCCATCATGATTTGAGCTTCCTGGGAAACAACCGGAGATGAGAGTTGTATAATAAGACTTTCATGTCGGCTCTAAGGTCTTTAGTGATGAGATTCTTGTCGTGTTGAAGCTTCACCTTCTTCTTGTATATGTCGGCATTCTCATAAGCCTCGTTCCATATCTCGTCGAGCTCTTTAAGTTGTACCCTCGTTCGGTGTCAGCTTGTGTTAAATCGAAGTTGATCGCTCGTATAGCCCAGTAGGCTTGGTACTCCATCTCGATCGGAAGGTGTCACGCCTTACCATACACCATCCAATAAGGGCTGGTTCCAAAGGTCGTCTTGTACGCCATCTGGTACGCCCAAAGAGCATTGATAAGCTAACCCGACCAATCCTTATGGCTCGGTTGAATAGTTTTCTCAAGAATGGCCTTGATTTCCCTGTTGCTCATCTCGACTTAGCCTAAAGTCTGAGGATGATACGCCGTGGCCACCTTATGCTTTATCCCATATCTTGTCATCAGTTTCTTGAATGACTTGTTGCAGAAATAGGTGCCTCCATTGCTGATAATGGCCCTTGGAAATCCAAACCGACTGAAGACATTCTCTTATAAAAATCTTAGTGCGATCTTGGCGTTGCATGTCTTGGTGGGATGGCTTCAACCCATTTGGACACATAGTCGACGGCAACCAAGATGTACTCATACCCAAAAGATGTCGGAAATGGTCCCATGAAGTCAATACCCCACACGTTGAAGATTTCCACCACAAGATTGCTTGTCTGTGGCATCTCATCCCTCTTGTTGATGTTTCCTGTTCGTTGGCATCTATCACAGGACTTGCAAAACTTGTGAGCATCCTTGAACAGTGTCGGCCAATAGAATCCCGAATGGAGGACCTTGAAAGCGGTCTTTTGTCCTCCGAAGTGGCCGCCACACTGTTGATCGTGGAAAATGACAAGATGCTCTTTTGCTCATCCTCGGGAATGCATCTTCAAATGATGTCGTCTTTCCCGAACCGAAAAAGGAACGGGTCCTCCCAAAAGTGATTCCTGCAAAGAGAAAGAAATATCTTCCGTTCTTGGAAGGATAATTCGGCCCTCAAATGGGCACAAACAAGATAATTAACAATGTCAGTAAACCAAGGAGTGGGGTGAGAAGAAACATCATAAGTTAATTCATAAGGAAATGCATCATTTATACGTTTATGCTCATTCACATTTCCCTCAACATTCAAATGGGACAAATGATCCGCCACCACATTCTCACAACCTTTCCTATCTTTAATTTTGACATCGAATTCCTGAAGCAAAAGTATCCATCAGATCAAACGCGACTTACTTTGAGTTTTATTAAAAAGGTGATAGAGAGCCGCGTGATCGCTATGGACAATGACTCTAGACCCAATTACTTACGACCGGAATTTTTCCAATGAAAAAACCACGGCTAAAAGTTCTTTTTCAGCGGTGGTATAGTTTCTCTGAGTCTCATTCAACATAAGACATGAATAATGAATCACACGGAGAAGACTATCCACTCATTGACCCAAAATGGCCCCCACCGCATCGTTCGATGCATCACACATAATTTCAAAAGGGAGGGACCAATTTGGGGCAACGACCACTGGAGCCGTGGTCAACTTTTCTTTTAGCAAATTGAACGCGTTCAAACATGACTTGTCAAAAACAAAGGGCACGTCAAGATCAAGCAATTGACACAAATGGCGACTAATTTTGGAAAAATCTTTTATAAATCGCCTATAAAACCCTGCGTGCCCTAAAAAACTTCTAATGCCCTTAACATTTGTGGGAGGGGGTAGACTCTCAATGACATCAACTTTAGCTTTATCAACCTCTAAACCCCTACAAGACACAACATGACCAAGAATGATACCTCTCTTCACCATAAAATGACTTTTCTCCCAACTCAGAGTCAGATTACTATCAACTCAATGTTCAAGAACTTTTGATAAATTATTAAGACAGGAGGTAAAGTATGAGCCAAATACCAAAACGTTATCCATGGAGACCTCAAGGAAGTCGTCGATCATGTCTTTGAATATGGACAACATGCAACTTTGGAAAGTTACCAGTACATTGCATAGGCCGAACGGCATCCTTCGGAAGGCAAATGTGTTAGAATAGGGTGACCGACAAGCCAACTTGTGGCTGTGGTCTGACCATTCTCTTGCAATACAATCGGGTTTTTATTCGTAATAATATCTTTTATACATATTGGCATTCCATATCTTTAATCCCTTGCTAGTTGCATAGATATGGTCCTGATGTAGTTACTCTATTACGGTGGATTGGTCTAGTTGAACCGTGAGATATCAAAATCTTCGTGTGTTCAGGTCTGACCTACCAATGTGAGACGTATAAGCTCAACTCTATCAGGTTAACGCAATCCCCAGTTAATCTGACCAATCACGTCAAACCAATAGAATCTCACATACAAGCCTCCATCTAATGTCAATTAGATTACAGCTTTTCCTATGACAGCACTCCCCGCTAACACGGCATACTGCACTGCCATAAGAGGCTATCACATAATCTAACCGTTGGTAGAAGGAAAGAAAAAGAACGACAAATCGGTTTTCCTTTATAGCCTGATTTAATTCTTAACTTTTAAGAATGAGGGATTTTTTAATTTTATATCTCATCCGAAATTTAGTTATGATCAATTGTTGATTCTTTACAATTTATCATCATCGAACTTAGTTTCATCCATTCATCATATGAACGATAAACTAAAACGATTAGTTGGTGTTCTATTAATTTCAAATTAATTTAACAATTTAAATTAATAAATTAATCCAGCACCTATTTATCGAATTCAAATTGATTTGAAAGATCGATTATCTTGTGATTGGGAATTTCTTATAGCTGAATAATTGGTTGGCCTTAGAATTTCACGGGAAATCACGTGTCGAATTGTCCGACAGTCTTACGTGCTAGACTGTTTGACAGTCTTATCTTAAAACTTAATTATTCTCGAGTCTCTATATGAAAATTAATTGATCGATAATTTAATGAAATTAAAATCAATTAGAGCCCAATAAGATAATCGATTTTTCAAATCAATTTGAATTCGATAAATAGGTGCTGGATTAATTTATTAATTTAAATTGTTAAATTAATTTGAAATTAATAGAACACCAACTAAATCGTTTTAGTTTATCGTTCATATGATGAATGGATGAAACTAAGTTCGATGATGATAAATTGTAAAGAATCAACAATTGATCATAACTAAATTTCGGATGAGATATAAAATTAAAAAAATCCCTCATTCTTAAAAGTTAAGAATTATATCAGGTTATAAAGGAAAACCGATTTGTCGTTCTTTTTCCTTTCCTTCTACCAACGGTTAGATTATGTGATAGCCTCTTATGGCAGTGCAGTATGCCGTGTTAGGCGGGGAGTGCTGTCATAGGAAAAGCTGTAATCTAATTGACATTAGATGGAGGCTTGTATGTGAGATTCTATTGGTTTGACGTGATTGGTCAGATTAACTAGGGGATTGCGTTAACCTGATAGAGTTGAGCTTATACGTCTCACATTGGTAGGTCAGACCTGACACACGAAGATTTTGATATTCGCTGGATTAACCTAGGTCATTATCAAGTGTGAGGAAATCTATCTTTAGGGTCACATTTTGATGTGATTGAAATTGTTTCTACCTTTGAACAAACATGGCTGGTCAGATTAACTGGGGGTTGTGTTTGCGTCATTGGACCTAAAGCCCATTAAAGAAAAACATGTTTTCTCGTATTCTGCTAGAGGGTGGTGGAATTCGAATAAATTAGTGGGAGAACAATTAATATGTAAAAGTCCAAACTATTAATTGTATTGATTATTTCGAATAAAACTCTAAACATTGTCTTTCTCTAATTCCTCAGTAATTATGTCTAAGAATCCTCTTGCCTCGATCCTTGACCAAAATAAACTCACTGGCTCAAACTTTCTGGATTGGATCCGGAATTTGAAATTGGTGCTCACTGTTGATGAGCGTCTCTATGTGCTAACTGAGAGACCCCCTTCTGAACCCCTCCCTGATGATGCTACTGATGCTCAACGTGCCGAACTTGAGAAATGGAAGAAAAGATGACGTCCATGCGAAGTGCTATATGATAGCATCCATGGTCCCTTGAACTTGCTAGGAAGTATGAGT
>BMAC01000028.1:3078483-3089830 GCA_014905375.1 Phtheirospermum japonicum | reverse complement strand
ATCCAGTACGTAATGTAACTCGTCGAACTTGTTCCTAGTCATAGGGTTACGCCATAATGAGGATACAGGCCTTTCCCGTTAAGGGGATTGCGTTAACCTGATAGAGTTGAGCTTATACGTCTCACATTGGTAGGTCAGACCTGACACACGAAGATTTTGATATTCGCTGGATTAACCTAGGTCATTATCAAGTGTGAGGAAATCTATCTTTAGGGTCACATTTTGATGTGATTGACGTGGCTGGACTATAAAACCATGTATCAAACCTTTTCTTCAACCACGTATCCGGCCTTTTCTCCGACCACGTCTGCTAATGAGAAAGACCATTTCTAAATGAGAAAATCACTTTTTATTGAAAGTAAACACATACATAAGAAGAAATACGATCATTAAGAATTATAAGATAACATATAAAAGTTAAAGCAAAACAACTAAAGATATAATTTATTCTTCAACGCAAGGAGTTCCACGTGAACTATGAGAGTGTCTTCTGATATGGCCGATCTATCTTCCATCGTCAAACTCCTGTAGGTTTTGAGATTTTCAATGTATAGAGTTTCTTGAACTTCCTAATATTGTTTAGCTTGTATTTCTTTTATTTCTTTAAAATGCAATTCACAAGCATCTATGTTGATCACATTTTCCCCCTTTTTCTTTCCCGCCTTGGCTGCTTTCTGGCCTATTGGACGACACATAAACTTGCTACTGTCACCCTCCCTAACATTAGAGTCATTACTAGAACCATCAGTGTGATGACCCATTTCAGAGGTTCTAGAATTCTTTCGTCCTCTTGTTTTTGCAGTTGCAGCTTGAAATTTCGACAGTATTTAAGGATTTCCCAGTAGTGCATCCATCTGAAGCCGCTCTTTTTTGTTCCATTATCAGTCCACTCCAGAAGTGTGTTTTTGAGGAAGATGGTATCATTTTGACCACTCCTATGGTTCTCCTTCAACCTAATTATTGAATTGTTGAATAGTACACATTCGCCATGGAATGCATAAAAATGAGTTTTTACCGCTTTTGTTGTTCTTTGGAGAAAGTTCTCCTTAGTAGCAGCCGCGTTATAGTAATTTATAATGTGATTGAAAAAACTCTTTGAACCTTGGTTTGTGCCAGTAATAGAGTCACAACTCACAGTTATATGACCTTGGCAAAGAAACACATCCTCCTTGTTTGTCCATTGCGCAGTGGCTGCCTCTTTGCCTCGAATGGCCTTAGGTTGTGTAGGAGGTTCTTCGTCACTATCAAGACATATAATATCCAAGTCGTCAATCCCAACACTTGACCTTGGAGTAACGTCACCTTGCAAACTACTGTCAGGGGCCCGGGTTGGTGTGAAACTAGCTTTTTGGGGCATAAATGTGTAAAAAATATGCATACCGTATGGGGGTTAGTTAGCATATACATTCAGAAATGAGTACACATTTGGCATATCATATTGAGGGTGAAGCGTGTTAGTTTGATATTGTGGTAGGTTGTGGGGGTTTTGTTAGAAGTTTTGAGAGAATGAAAAAGAAGTGGAATTTTGTGTATTATTATCATATTGGGGGAGATTTTGGAACTTAGTATTAAGTTGGGTAGTTGGAAGATCGCTTGAGATTTTCATATTTTGCCAATAGCGGGAATTTCTCGAGGATGGACTATCATCCTCATTAAATGAATTGAATATGTTGAAGTTTCTATTCATATCTAGAGAAATATTATAAATGATGAATTATAAAAAAATATAAGAGTAGAGATGTGTATGTAATAGAGTAATCTTGAACTTATATTTATATAATAATTTGTAGATAAGATAATAAATTTTAGATAAGAATTTTGATATTATTGGATAAGATGTACTACTATATATATAATTACAAACACATACAAACAAGAAGGAAAATAAAAGAAAAGAAATTGTTGTACAAACACACACACACACGATAATTCAAGGAGAAGGGGGGGGGGGGGGGGGGGGGGGATGAAGTTTTAAAAACCGTGACAAGCATGCAACCTGCCACCCCACTTTGCCTGCAAGCAGTGCACGCGCCCACCTCATTGAGCGTTGGGCGGGCAGGTGTGCCCAGCGTCCCCCTCCACCCACCCCCCCCCCCCCCCCCACCCCCCTCCCCATCTAAACCCCTTATTAAAGTTGCTCTTATAAAAATATTCGGGGACCACTTACAACCATAGCAACCCATTGATAAAATCAAAATGATTGGTCCCTCAAGAATAGGGGTACTAACCTCAAAACAAGAGATCAGTGACCTGAATAGTTTCAAATTATGCCAAAGCGATCTGATTGATCTCCAAGAATCTCCTGGCGACCTGATAAATCCTGTAAAACAACACCCTCAGCCAAGGCGGTGGACGGCCCCGGCGAAGGTCCTCCGATGCTTAAGTTAGAGAGTGCAAGAGATATTTCAAGAGTCCAAACGTAGGAATAAATCAACTTAGAATAAAAGTGAGGTGTGAACCCCTTATATAAACAAGAGAAGTGTTCCCCAATCTAGGGTTACCTTCTCCCACTATAATTCCATAAATACCATGACCGACTTGGAATTAGGATTTCTCCTGTATGCTAAGTTCCCATAAATAATATATCTTTCGCTTAAATTACCAGAATAGGCCTGGGCCTGTGATTCTTTAAATATAGTTCTTTTGGACCCCAAAATACCATTCGTGTTAGCCCGTTGGGGCCCAACTATTATAAAGCCCAACACCCAGCGCTGAGCTGGTTAAACCATAAGAGGTCGCTACTCTATATGAAAGCTAGTTACTCCCATATTCCATGTCGCTACTCGATAAAACAGCTCACCCACCTATTAGAATGAATGCTCCTTCCGAGAAATGAGGTCGCTTACCATAAATACCGGTATATAGCTTGCATGAATATTTAGTGTCGTATCAGCTAGTCCCCCATATTCTAGCTGACTGAGGCACAAAATCAGGTAGAATATGTAAAAAGGTAAAAATAATGCAAAAAGCAGAAATCACATAAAAACTTGATCATAAATCATAAAACTTTAATAAATCACCATGTTAGCTTACCAAGACATCATACCATAACTCATGATAACCCAGCTCGCAATACCGAGCTATAGCACTGTTCATCCAATAAAATCTCGCCACATAAAATTGCGACCTCCGAAAAATCAGCTCGCTCAGCCCCCAGGAAGAATGCTCCTCCCAGAAGAAGAGATCGCTTACAAGTCCCCATAGTTCATGTTCACCGAACTAATATATCCATCGACCTAAGAGCATCCATCCCCGACCTGCAGTCATGTTCAGGCATAATAATCCAAGGAAATATAATCATGTGTTTTCAGGAAGTCAAAACACTCCTTCCCCTATCCATCACATCTCTTTAAAGATTCATTAAATGCCCCCTGACAGCATGTCGGACACGTGTCACCTCCCCATATTCTCATAATATATTAAATATAGTGGGCCCAAAATGAAAGGCCCAAAACATTCCTAAAAAACCCTACCAACTTCCCGCTCCTTTCTATCACTTCAGCTTTTGTGCCGCCCAACACATATCAAACCCTTTCATCTCCCTTCGTCCTCACTCTACTAAAAACGTAAGCAAAATCGCCATTGTTCCTCTGCAAAAAAGCTTTCTTTCTCACAAAATTTCTGCAAAAATTCACAGCGCATCAACGTTCGTCTCCAAAATCAATAGCAGTGAAAATGGGTAAGTCCCCTGAATCTTTTCATAATAGTAATTAATTTAATTATATTCTGCCATTATTACGTCTTCTGAGTGTATTTTATGGTTTATTTTCTCCTCTATTCTATTTTTCGATACTTGATTGATGATGAATCCAATATCCTCCAACCCTGATTTTCAAAACCCAGACCTTTCTTCTGATTCCGATCTTATCGAAAACCCTTATATTCTTAACAAAAATAACCTCCTTCACCCCCACTGGGCCTGTACGACGAACCAGAAGGTGACGTCAGTTGGCCGGAGCTTGAGGCCCAAACTAGGACTTATACCGAGGCTAGGGCCTTAATCGAAAGTATTCTCGAGGATCCCTCTTCGACCCAACCTAAAAGCATAACCATTCCCGAGGGCATACCCTTATTAGAAGAAGCCATAGTGCCTTCAACCTCCCAGTCCAAGCATTACCTTAGCAACCCTGTAACCGTCATTTCCCCTTCTGTCGCTGCCGAGCTGCTTCCTCTACCCCACGCTACTAGGGTAGTCGGGGATAACTATTGGGTACTCTCGAGCCCAGAAAAACTTGAAGAACTTAAGCAGGAACTCAACTTTCCTGCCACTGCCACCTTAGTCACTCGAAACATCCTTCAACTGGATCCAAACAACCCCCCCGCTAACCACATAGTGTTCTTTGACGAACTACTGAAAGCAGGTTTTAGGTTTCCTGCTCACCCATTTTCTATTCAAACCGCAAACTTATTTAAAATCCCTCTCCTCCAGCTAACCCCAAATTCAATGAGGTTTATGACTGGATATATACTCTTGTGTACATACTATAATGTCCAGCCCGATCCGGGCTTTTTCCATTTCTATTTTCTAGTAAAATACCAAAAAAACAAAATCATTTTACTTTTTAGCCCACCCTAGGAAATCTCGCTTTTTGGTGAACCCCTCCTCAAAAGTGTCCGATTGGCGAAAAAGCTTCATTCTCATCCACAATACAAAAACTTGGCCCTTTAACACCGAGCTACAACTCCACACTCCCAAACAAAACAAACCTCCTACCGCCAAGACCTTCTCCATACTTTTCCAAAAATACTCTGATCAGCTAGCTGAATGGAGTAAGCGCCCTTTTGACGTGATGCGACTCACCAGGCGAGAGAAGACTTTTGCATATGTAGGTCTCGATACTCGACCTCTCGAACATCCCTTAACCAGATCCAAATTTGGTAGGTATCCTTAGCTATAAGCTTTCACGCAATTTACATTACCAACAATACAACCTGATTTACCAATGTCTTTTCCATTTGTAGATGACTTCATCGACAGCTGTATTTCACCAGGCTCGGAGGAAGCTATCCTGCCAACCGACTCTAGCCCTGCAACCACCTCCGCGCCGTGACCTCTCATTGTGGACACAGATGAAGAGGTGGAGGCCGCGCTGGCTGCCAGGAATCGTGAAGAGGTCACTGGCGCCGAAAAACACGTACCACTTATCACTCTTATATTCAAAGGAAAGAGGACCACACACACCTCTCCCAAGAACATGCCGCAGGCCCCAAAATTTCAACGCCTCCGCAAAACCCACTGCGCGGCCACATTGAGCTCTCCAGATTTGGAAAAGGAGTTAGATCAGTGTGACGATGCAGAGAAGATCTCAGCCCTTCTCCAAGAACGCACCATGATCCAAGTAATCATACTTAAACTCAGTCTTCTCTCAACACAAATAACCGTTTACTCACATCATTCTAAAATATAGATGAAGACCTTGCTCGACAACCTGTCCCTTCAACTGCTGGCTCAATCCACCGAAAGCGACCTCCAGAAGACCTGTGACGAGATGACAATCCATGCAGAACAGCAAACCCAGCAACTATCTTTGACACAAGGCGACTTGGACAAAGCTCGTCAAGAACTGGTAGCTCGCAAAGAAGAAATAACTTTTTAAAGAGCAAGGTGGACAGCGTAAAGGAAGAGGCAGCCCGAGCGGACAACGAGTTCAAAGGTTAGATCCACAAGTTGGAAGAGGTGGTGCAAACGAAGGATAAGCAGATACACGAGGTCGGCCGCACAGCTCATGAACAAGGCGTTGCCAAAGGTCGTCGCACCTTCCTGACGAGCGAGGTGGGCAAGAGGTTTATGGACACCTATCGGAAAGAGCTGTTGTTGGCTTACAAGTACTCATCCATATACTTCGGCAAGATGGCCTGGGGTAGCATGGAGTGGATCCACAAATCCACGGAAATAATCAAGACCCAGCTCGCAGTCATGAATGTCTCGTACGACCTTGACGTCAAAGCTATCATAAACAGTCTCCCCCCTTTCTTTTTCTGGAAGGGCGACATAAAACACCCTAAAGACGCCAAGTGGTGGTTATCGTGCCAAGACCGAGCTGTTTTATCGGCCAAGCTGGTTGCCGAGCTGGACTCACCTCTCGTAGACATTGTACCTGTATCTGAGCCAAATATTACCTGGCTGACTTTGTGATTCCGAACTCATAATTTTTCCGCATGGTTATGTATGAACAGTTTTGTCCTTTATGCTTATTATAAGACGACCTATTACAACAAATCATCCAGACCATACCAACAATCTATGTTGTTAATTCTAAAATAACAAACTCATAAGACTTAACCTCCACATAATTCGCAAGTAAAATAATCATAACCTGCAATCAAAACCTGCTTATGTAATATCACAAGTTCAATATAGGTTGCCTATATCATATAAATCAAACCTGTTCACATCAAAAACCACAAGACTCAGGAAATTGTGAGCCGTATTAATCAAGCGGAGTTGAACTTAACTCATATAAAGGAACATATAAGTAAAATATGTCCTTCCTCATAAACTAGCACAGACATACACAATTGCACCAATTCGAGAAGTATATGTAAGTCAAACATATCCTTCCCGAAAGCAAACTCAAGCATGTAAACCAAACATACTTAAAATCATGTTACTCAACCCTTCATAAAACCATAAAGCTGTAAAGTGTTACCACAATATCTTTTATTCATTGTAAATAAATTTCCGCCCCGAAGGGTAATAAAACAACCATCTGCCCCGAAGGGTAATAAAACAACCATCCGCCCTAAAGGGTAATAAAACAACCATCCTCCCCGAAGGGTAATAAGACAATCATCCGCCCCGAAGGGTAATAAATTAGCCGCCGACCTGTACAAGCATCGGTTTTATAAATAAGAATAACACACGTATATCTCATAGACGTGCCATTCAGGCGTATTCTTCAAATGAAAAATATTCCAGCTTCTAGGTAGAGCTTTCCCTTGAGCATTTTCAAGTATATATGCTCCCCCGCGTAACACCTTGATCACTTTGAATGACCCTATCCAGTTTGGATCCATCTTCCTGGTACTATGTATTGCATTAGCCCGCTTCCATACTAGGTCGCCGACCTGGAAGTATCAACGTTTAACACGTTTGTTGAAAGCTGCCTGAACCTTCTGTTTGTACCGTTCCACACGGGCTGCAGCCTTGTCTCGTATTTCATCAATTGTCTCAATTGCTCCCCTTCCCAACCTTTCATTGTCTTCCACATTGAATGTTGATAAACTATGTGAGCCCCCCACTATTTCCGCTGGGATGACAACTTCCATTCCATAAACCAAGCTAAACGGTGACTCCCCTGTAGAGGTTCGAGGAGTCGTCCGATAAGCCCATAGGACCGATGCAAGCTCTTCTTCCCAAATCCCTCCTGCTTTTTCCAGTAGCAACTTGATTCCCTGCACAATAATATGATTAGTAACCTCGACCTGTCCATTAGCCTGGGGACGTTGTTTCATCCCCATTTCCTTGCACTAATCCTGGATTTTCTGCTCATTAAACTGGGTTCCATTATCCGAAACTAGCACCCGTGGGACACCAAACCTGCAAAAATATTATTAAAAATAAAATCTATTATGTCCTGCTCGCTTATGCCCGTGACCGCCTCGGCTTCCACCCATTTCGTAAAATAATCGACCGCCACCACCAGATTTTGTTTATTGCCCAGTTTTTCCAGAAAAGGCCCCACTATATCGATTCCCCACTGTGCAAAGGGACAAGGAGAGGTCATAACCATCATATCTTTAGTCGGTATATGAATGACCGGTGCGTGCATCTGGCACTTTTTACAAGTCATAACCAGGTCACCAGCCATACATTTCAATCCTGGCCAAAAGAAACCAGCCCGCAACGTTATCCTAACCAGCGTCCTGCTTTTCATGTGATCACCACAATATCCCTCATGTATTTCCCTCAACACCTCCAATCCTTCCTCCTTAGCCAAACACTTTAAAAAGGGGCCAAAACGCGACCTTTTGTACAACTCTTCGTTCATAACACAATATCGAGCCACTATTCTGGCTTCTTTTTTGGACAAACTGTATCTCTCCCTCCTTTGCCTTAACAAGAACCTCCCAGATTGGTGTACGCCAATCGTCTTTTATCTAAATTTCAATCATTTCCTTGCCTTTATCCACACTACTATGACCTAATTCCATCAACGTATTTTCCTAGTGTCACAAGTCCTCAGCGCACCCGCAAGCCGAGCGAGCTGATCAGCTCGAGTATTATCAGCCCGCGGTAAATGCTCCAACTTAAACTCTTCAAAATGCACAACCTCTTCCCTTAGCTTCTTTAAATACACTGCCATACGTTCCTCCTTTGCCTCAAAGGACCCGTCGAACTGACGAGCTACCAGTTGGGAATCTGTATACGCCCACACTTTTCTTACTCCCAGATCGCTTGCCATTTTCACACCCTGCAATACCACCTCATACTCTGCCTCATTATTAGATGCCTTGTATCCCGGTTTGATTACAAATTCCAAATTCTCACCCTCCAGGCTAGTTAACACAATCCCCAGTCCAGCCCCCTATACCATAGTCGATCCATCAGTATGCAATAACCATGCCTTTGTCTCGTCACTTGGTTCAGATGAGCGCACCATGTCTTGCAAGAAGTCTGCCAACACTTGTGCTTTAATGGCCGCCCGAGGTTCGTATACCACGTCGTATTCACTTAATTCCACCGCCCACTTCACCAGTATTCCGGACACGTTTGGATTACTCAAAACCTGCTTGAGGGCCAGGTTAGTACGTAACTTCAACCCGTGGCTCAAAAAATATGGTTGCAACTTTCTCGTTGTACAAATTAGCGCAAAACCTCCTTTCTCCAACTCAGAATAATTCAACTCAGCACCCCGTAGCATCCTGCTAATATAATAAATGGGTTTTTGAGTACCCGCATCCTCCCTAATGAGTACCGAGCTTACTACGACCTCCTCGACCGATATATACAAGATCAAGTCTTCCCCCGACATTGTCTTAGTTAACAGTGGTATCTCCGCTAAGTATTCTTTTAGTTTATCGAATGCATCCGCTGCCTCCTTGGTCCATTCAAACTGGGATCCTTTCCTGAGCGCCCTGAAAAAGGGGACACCCTTCTCTGCCTACCCGGAGATAAAACGATTAAGACCTGCATCCGACTTATAAGCACATGTACTTCGTGCACCGTTCGAGGATGCGGCAACTCCAAAACAGCCCGCACCTTCTCAGGGTTAACTTCGATACCTCTTTTCGTTACCATATATCCTAAAAATCTTCCACATTGCACGCCAAACGCACACTTCTTTGTATTGAGCTTCATCCCGTACTGTCTAAGTATAACAAAAGTTTTTCTTAAGTTCTCCACATGTGACTCTGCTTTCCTGCTCTTTACCAACTTATCATCAACGTACACCTCCATTGTGGACCCCAACAGGTCCTTGAACATTCTATCCACCAGTCTCTGATAGGTCGTCCCTACATTTTTTAAACCAAAAGGCATAGATACAAAATAGTACGTTCCCGTTGAGGTGACAAAACTCACCTTAGGTTGATCCTCCTTTGTCAATGGTATTTGGTGATAACCTTGTGAAGCATCCACCATGCTTAATAGCTCGCACCCCGAGGTTGAATCCACCAGTTGATCAATTCACGGCAGGGGATAATGTTCCTTTGGGCATGCTTTATTTAGGTCGCGGAAATCCACACACATCCTCTACTTCTGTGAAAACTCTATCAATTTTAGAAATTATCACTTTCTCTGAATACTCTATCGATTTTCCTATAAATTTTGTCACTTCTCGTATGTAAATTCTATTACATTTTAAAACTTATCATGATTTATTTATTATTTTATGTATAGTATTTTATTGGTTGAAATTTTTCACTTTCTCAAGAAACTTTATCACTTTTCTTTACAAAGATTAGCATTTATTATAGAGCTCATTTGGATGGTGCAGAAAACGCAAAATCTAACGTTTGTATTGTTTGAATTATGTAACCACATATTTTGCTTGCTATGATAAATTAAGAGATAGGTCTTGACATTGACTTGAAAAGTAAGAAGTAATATATATTTAGAGAAATTCTAGTTTAGAAAAACAGGGTAAAACATTCGAGCACATAATTAGTTCATGCGTCGTGTATGTTTGAATTTCATAAAAAGAAACTAATAGGAAAGAAAAAACCATTGGAGTATTTGGGTTTAGTGTTGGGATTAGAAATTGTTGGATACGTTACAATACTATTTTATTTTTCGGAACAAGGCTGAGTCTAGGTTGAGTAGGTTACACTTGAAAAGAGTGGAATTGGAAAAGTGTTGGTGCGCTTTTTATCATCATTCTTTTATTTTGGCAATTTACATTTATCACTTTGACAATACATTCATCACTTTCATAGACGTTCGCTCCGTCCCATTCTATCCAATGATCATTTTACGAACATTAAAAATAATAATTGATATTATAATTGATATTATTATCCAATGATCATTTTACGAACATTAAAAATAATAATTGATATTATAATTGATATTATAATTATTATAGGTATCAAATGATTATAATATTATATTATTTAAAATAATTAAAAGTATGAAATAATAAAGATATGGATAAAATTCTTATTGGAAACATAAAAGGTAACAATAGTTATTTCTTAAAAATATAAATACGACAGAAAGAACGAGATAAAAAATTTTCAAATGGCAACAGATATAATAAGACGAAATTAACAAAGATGATTGGAGTTATAATTATAGATATCAAATGACCATAATATTCTTTTGTTTAAAATAATTAAAAATATAAAATAATAAAGTGATAAAAATAGTAAATTAACTTTTAATTTTTTATTGAAGAAATAAAATGTGATAATGATTGTCTCTAAAAAAAACGACAAATAGAATGGAGCAAAAAAAATTCTAAATTGCGATACAGAAAATAATGGATTGAAAATGAGTTATTTCATTAATAAAGATTAATAACACTTGAGGCCCAATAACTTGCCTGATTAGTGATGTTGCCTAAAATATCTTATATAATTATAATCGATAGATAGATGGATATTCATATAAATAGAAGGATATATATTATATTAGTCTATTCTATGTTTCTTGTTTTCGGCAAATGCTCTAATCAAAAGCATTTCTAAAATGGACTAATGTAGTAGGATCTTAAAATAATTGAACTTTTAGACCTATCAAATAATTTCGGGAAAAAAAATCCGACAAAAGGGATTTGTTAAAAAAGAATCTCATAGTTATTCAAATATTTTATCTAATCCCTAACCTTTTTAATTAACTAAACTAATGCTCGGTAACAAAATATGTTGGCGCCTAGATCCTAATTCTCAACTCCCTTTTTCCCTC
>BMAC01000028.1:2994138-3036446 GCA_014905375.1 Phtheirospermum japonicum | reverse complement strand
TTGTAAATAACCTTGGAAATTATTTAGCGAATCCAAAAAGCAATCAACTTAGAATTGAAAATGAACCAATACTCGTCCCATTTCATCGAGAAAAGCTGCAACTTGCATAAGTGTTGTCATTTGAAACATTATCTAGAACAATAATATCTTCACTACTATTAACCTAAAAACCACACCGAATATAAGATATGCACGTGGTATAAAATGGATAACTCAGCGAAAATACCCGATGAGGGGAATCTTTATTTGCATGACCAAAAATTAAATCTGACAGAGATAATAATTAGAAATTTAACATTCAAGCACAAATATTGGGCAACAAATTAGATTTTGACCTAATAAGAATAAAAAAAAATGATATCAGATATTTTTATGGACAATTATAAAAATTACCTGTGAGATGGAGTTAACCTATAACTTCCCATGATTGGGGAGGAAACTCATTCGAGTTACCAAATCTAAGATTTTTTGTAAAATGATCTTCATATAGTTCTGAAAAAACACAAATTTAACACCAAAAATAAAAGATTACATGAAGCAGTTTTTATTTAAAAACAGATTTGAGAGGTGAAAAAGTATTTAAAAGCTTATTTTTTTGCTCGATCCTATACAATGAAAGATTAAACTAAATAACTATTACCCAAAAAAAGTGAAAATAACTGTTGCCTAGAGCTAGATTCTGCGAAGGAGACGACAATTATTGGAATAAAAAAAGAAAAAAAGGAATCAGATATTGCCTAGAATCGCGTACTATAAATTTTAAGATCTGTTTTTTCCAGATAAATTATTTCTAAAGCAAAATAACAGCCACAAAATAATTCATAAGAAAACAGCCGCTACTCAATGTGCAAAAATTACAAAAAATGATTGAATAACAGATCTGGAAATCGATTATTCAATTCATGAATCGAATATGGCAGAAAATTTGAAATAGATTTCATGAATCGAGATATGAATATTCAAATAAACACATCCAACAAGAAATATGGATCTGGAATAATGAACTTGATAGAAAATGCAAAATAGTCGATGGGAAGTTGCCGACTTTTACAATAGTGCCAAAATTAATTACTAATATCCATATGCGAAACATCACATATGTTCAAGACACTACGAAAGATACTTACCTTCTGCTGTACAGAAATCCGGTCATCAAAAATCTGTGCAGCCTCTTCATCAAGAATACTATTACGCCTTTACCTCTCGGTCTTTGATCTTTCCAGCCCCGCTGGCAGCTCTAACTTCACAGTATTGATAATTTTTGACGGCATAGTATTTACCCAAGGAAAATCCACACCATCGCTCCCTTCCAACATCAATCACAACCAAGTTTCAAGTTAACAAATTTATCTAATTCAACTGAAAAACGAACAATAAATATCCAAAACACAAACAAAGAAGAATTACTCATCATCGAACCATCAACCAGACTTCAATTCCACAATCCTAAAATTCATCAACTTAAGTTCTCAATAGAAAAAAACTCGACTCACCAGAAGAGTTGCCGCCGCCGCCATTGGAGACCATCTTCTTCGAAATTAACGGAAACCTCTTCCGAACTCTATCGCTAATAACCATCGGAGCCTGTTGGGATCGGGAAAAACGAATCCATATAAAAAAAGAGAAAAAGCAGTTCCAAAAACAAAACAAAGAAATCGATAAAAACAGATACAATAATGGAATCAAATCTATTCGCAGCTGAATTTCACAATGTAGGATTAGTGAAAGTTGAATCCAAATTCAATCGGATTTCGACAAAGCATTATTCAAATTATCGAATTTAACAATCTTACCCTCTGGAGACATTAGAATTGAGTTGGGCGTGCGTGAAAACTAGTGGCGGGATATGGGTGGATAATGGGCCACCGTCCACCGGGACTGAGGAGTGGTCGGCGTAGGGGCAAAGGGATGGCGGCGGTTGGAGAATGAAGTTTTGGTAGTACTCTTCGGAGAAAAGGGAATCTTCAACGGCGGCGGCAGAGATGAATGGGTGGCTAGGGTTTTCCATGGCAGAAAGATCCGTTTATCCTCCAAAACCATTAGAGGGATAACTGTAACAAAAATAAAAAATATGAGATATAATCAACAAAACCATTTTTAATTGTAAAATAAAAAAAAAGATCCATAAAAAATTAATATGGGGAAACGAATCCATATTAAAAAAAAAGACCCATAAAAATAGATCTGTAAAAATTGATGATCAATTTTAATCATCGATTTTTATGAAAAAAAAAAGATCGAAAATTGAAAATATGCAAAATAGATGCTTTCTTCGTATATGCAAGTGGAGAAAGAAAAGAAGAAAAAAAATAAGAAGAAAAAGGCCAAACGTGAAATTTTTGGAGAAAGAAAAGAAGGAAAAAGAAGAAGAAAAAAAATTAAGAAACAAGCTGACCGTGAGAAAGGACTGCCCAAAGACCGTGAAAAAAGGTGGGCTTAAACATTAACAAAAAAAAAAAGTTGTTATTTATACCTGGGCAAAATTTTGGCCCTCTCCCAAAATTAACCCCCTATGAACCACAGGCCGACACGTCATTTTTGAAGGATTATTATTGGTCCACATAAGCCCCAGAACCCTCTCATTTTGACACCTCGGCATTAATACTTAACATTATTAACAAAATGGAGGATTATTAAGTTTAAAGAGAATACTTTCCTGCCAAAAACTTTGACCTTTTTCATTTCAATCAGAGAAAAGAAAATTTTACCTCCTGAACTATGGTCATTTTGACACTTTGCCTCCTAAACTTTTTTCTTTCGTGCAAATTACCTCCTAAACTGTACGAATTCTGCACTTAACCTCCTGAACTCCCGTTTTTTGTGGAAATTCTAGCCGGATCTCACTCGTGTGACATGCACGCTAACATATAAGAGGTAAAATTGACTTTCCATCTCCTCCTCATGACTCTCGCTCAAAATAATGGCACGTGAGCACTATGTAGGTTCCAAATCCTACGTGTATACATATATTAATGTAAACATTATCTTAACAGGTCACACGAGTGCTCACGTACCATTGTTTTGAACAATAGTCATCAGTAAGAGATGGAAAGTCGGTTTTACCCCTTATATGTAAGCGTGCATGTCACACGAGTGAGCTCCGACCAAAAGCTCCACCAAAAATGGGAGTTCAGGAGGTTGAGTGCAAAATTCATACAGTTTAGAAGGTAATTTGCACAAAAAAAAAAAAAATTAGGAGACAAAATGTCAAAATGAACATAGTTTAGGAGGTAAAAAAAAATTCTCCTTCAATTATATTTAAAAATATTCTTAGTTGAATTGAGCAAATAACTTTACATTTTCTCAACTCACAAAAGTGAAGCTGGTGCGCTAACTTATGCGTGATGTAAAGGTTATCCTTTCTTATTAAAATTTCAATTTCATATTGTAACTATTAAAAATACTCGAATTGAGTTTAATAAATTCCCAGTATTTTAGAAGTCACTCAAAATTCCACTTTACAATCAATATCCGTCTAATTTCAAGATTTATAGCTAAAATGGACTCAGTTTGAGCCCTTTTATTAGTTACCATGCTAAATTGAGCTTTTAGATTTGAACAAATTATACTATAGTAGAAACTATGAATTTTACATCTTCATCTTCCTAACTTGACGCAAGTTTTTAATTAAAGAAAAAAGATCAATTGAAAATATAAAATGATTTTGTTCGTAAGCTTTCTAGAGAGAGAAGCTTTAATTAGATGTAGGGGTGTGCACCGGTCGGTTTTGGTCAGTCAAACCGACCGAATTTGGTAATCACTAGGGCCGAACCAATCGAACAAATTTGTAAAATCAATTATCAATCGAATTGAAATATTTCAGTCGAATTCGGGCCAAACCGATTTATGCTTTCATCTTTTTCGTTTTTCTCATTTTATAGCCCAAAAATAAAATTATATACATATATATAATTAATATATGTAATTTAATCGGTTCATTTAAATCGGATTTTTTTAAACTGAAAATTGAAATTGATTAGATGTTTGAAATATCAATAAACATATATAATTCGATTCGATTTTTTTGTCTGACTTTTGCACAGCCCTGATTGGATGTGTTGTTCTTGTTGTAGCTAAGGTATCAATGCACAAACATAAAGTCTAGATTATGTTTCTCTGGATGCGTAGGTACATAGATACTTAGGAAATTTAGAGATTAAAAACTACATTTAATCTCAAAGAAAGCAAAAAACTCCCATAATAGAAACCAAATAATATCTCCTATATATTAATGCAAAATCCTCCTATTATATGTGTTCGCTTTCCATGCTTTGTTACCTTCGGAAAAAATTCTGATACTTCGGTGTCACCGAACCTAATATCTACCTAATTTAACATTTTCTCTTTATATATTTTTACCTAATTTAATATTTTTCTATTATTATGTTTTTCCTAATTTAATATTTCTCTTTTATTATATGTTACCTAATTTAATACTTTCTTTATCATATTTTGTCTAATTCAATTTCTTACTTTTATTCTACTAATAAAAAAAGTCATACTTAGTTAGAAAGAATCCATAAAAATTAAATTATGACAATTTTTAGAATGCCATAGAGTTTACATACGAGAAGTGACAAAATTTATAGGAAAATCAATAGAGTTTTCAGAGAAAGTGATAATTTCTACCACTAACATACAATTTCGAAAATTAATCCACATAATATAACATACAATTTCAAAAATGCCAAAACATAATGAAGATAATTACCTCCTTCAATGATTTCTGTTGAGTCTAGCTCGTCATGCCCAATTACATGTGCGAAATTAGGGCTTTTAATATCATCTTCATCAGAATAAACAATAATTTTGAATTCAAGTTTTCGTGCTCCATTATAAATGCTAAGTGATTCGAACTTTTTGCACCTATTTTTATTTAAAGTTGTCAATTTTAAAAAGTTCGCCCGCAAGAGTACGGTATCACTTGTAGGTGGGTAAGTTGACTCGTGTCGATCTCAAAGGAAGACTAGATTCGGAAGTTCGTTTTGTGTTTGTTTTAACGAATAAGAAAATAATAAAAATAACACATGAACGGGGTTTTGTTTGATTTGTTTTAAGAACTAGAAATTAATTAAACTAGTTAAAATTAAGAATTGATTAAATTATGGTCTAATTAGTTAAATTTAAGATTATTTAAACTAAGAACTAATTATCTAAACCCTAAATTATTTTATCTATAAGCAATTAAATCTAGAATTTATTTAATCTAGGAATTTATTAATTAAAATATTTGTAAACATTTTCAGAAAACTAGGGTTCTAGAGCTTTGATTCGTCTCCACGATCGCTTGGGAAGTCCCAATTGATGGTTCACAACGAATCTAGACTCTAAACCCATAAAATCTAGCTACCAATAATCATCAGTCTCAACATCACAATCCCAACACAATCATAATCACAATTCGTCATGGAAATAATAATTATTCTAAGAGATTTAATTAAACTAATTGAAAGCATGTGAACTAAATTAAAGAACATAAGAGATAAGTACTTACTAATTAAACGAAGAAAGTTGCAGCGCTCCACGACGAAATCTTGAATCTAAATTATCTAAAAGCTAATCTAACTATTCTAAAAACTAGAGATTTAAAACTAAGAAAATAAACGGCACTCGTTGGGGTTGTCAGGCCCTGAGAGGCCTTAGAAACCCTAGGAATATGATAATGTGTGTAAAAATCTAAATATGTAGGAGAAATCATAAAAACGCATCAAAGACGCGTTGCCAGCGTCGGTGCGTCGATCGGGCGTCGACCGACGCTGTCCGGATCGACGCGACAGAGAGTTTTGGTCAGCCAGGGATACTATAACGGTTCCACAAGAAAACCGTTATAGAATATCAGTGTGGGCATGGCTCTGCAGCGCTCGGCAGCGTCGGCAGGCTACGGTCGGCAGGGCTCAGCAGCACTCGGTAGGGATACTATAACGGTTTCAGACTAAAGTCCGTTATAGAAAACCCGTAGCTTCAAGTTCTTCAAATCGCGGCCCCTTTTTTCGCTGAAACTCCAATCGTTGGCCCATCCTTGACTACGTACAAAACTAAATACCTCAAAATACCTAAAATAAATATAAAATTAATTATAATTAAAATACGGTAAAACAAGTTGGAGATAAAAAAATATGAAAATATGCTCAATCTATCCAACTTTCACTGAAAAAAATAACAAAAGTGAACTAAAATACTAAATAAAATCAAGACAAATTCATGTTAATCAACTACCCCACGCTTAATTGATTTGTTCATCCTCGAACAAACGATAATCTCAAAGATTACCAAAAATGAAAATAGTTCAAGCAAGGAGTCGTGTCGTACTACATACATAATTTTGCAAATATAGATACAAGTCACGCAACTTTAAACACTTCACCCTTATTATATTGTCGCTCTAAAATCAAATTCATGCATCCTCTCAAAAGGGTAATATATATGGGTGTTCGCTCAAAGCACTCAAGCATTGCTGCATAGGACGTGTATATACTCAAATCATACAAATACATGCACATTAAGTAAGCACGAAAAGTCAATCTCTTTTCAATCGCAAATTAAGTGTGTTATCGAACTAAGAATCGGAAAAGGTCTTTTCGGGTTGTAATGTAAGGCTCTTTGGACGGGTATGAAATATATAAGTCGTGTGGATAACTAACTCACTTAACCTAATCTAATCACGAAGCAATGCGCTTCACCTCGTACAAAATAAAAACCTCACTAAACACTCATAACGTAGCCTTTAAATTTAGGCTATTTCTCAACTCGATACTCTAAAACCGACTTAAAGCTCAAACCACTTTAATCAAAATTGAAGCTTATTATATGCTTCTTCACAGCTCATGCCTTTTAAATATTAGGCTTCATAAGAAAATAAACAATAAAACACAAGCCTTTATTAGCGCGTAGGCATTTACATAACACGATTCACCAAGATTCACGATCCTTCTTCTCTCTCTTTTTTTTAATTTTATCCCCCTTTTATTATTTTATGGGGTCCTTTTTTTTTCTTTTTTTCTTTTTCGGATGGTGGTCTTTTATTACAAAAATTCATAAAATCACAAATTCCTAATAAAAAATCCAAATCTCTAATAACCAATAAAAATAACGAACTCCTACCCCACGCTTGTAATGGGTTGTAGGGGTCGACTCAAAAACACTCATGGATATAGGCATGGATTATTTGGCTATGATTGGCTCATTCGGAATTTATAGTGGCTAAACTATATGGATATGGCCGGAATAGGGTTTTATTTATGCCTTAACGTCATGTTCAAAGTCAACTACACACAGCGGTTTTAAAGAGATATCAAAACAGAAACTTATCCAAGCACATGCAAAGATGATAATCACTCAGGCTACTCACAGGCTTTTGCACAAAAAAGTTTTGAATTGATGCTGCTTTTAAGGTTTTGCGAAATCAATTGCGCCCAAGTACCATTTTACAATATATAAATAATAATTTTGAAGAATTTATGCACTTATACACGCTCAAAGACAAGAACATCAAATCAAACATAGTTAACTTCGACAGGCAAGTCAGACAAACACAATTCAGGGCGAAAATAGTGATCAATCACGTAAAAAATTTCAAATTGCACAATTTTAAAATATAAATCATACTCAACCATCCTCCCCTCTAAAATTCGGCAATCCCCTGATTGCCATAAATATAAACAAAACAATTCAAACGAGGAAAGGGGGTAAGAAAACGTCCCTGAAAACTCGATAGTTGAGTTCCTCCAAAAGCGATGTGCAATCATCCTTCGTCTTGAATCACGTGATTTAAGATGTCTTGAATAAAAACCTAAAAAGACAAAACAAACGAATAAAAACAAAATAACTAGCAAAAAGAAAAGAAAACTAATACTTGGGTTGCCTCCCAAGAAGCGCTTGTTTAACGTCGAAAGCTCGACGCCTTCTACGAACGTTGCTATCTTGGATCCAAAAACAAATGACGATCGTGCCACGCCTTAGTGTTCTCCAACAGTAAGCATAGGCAATGTATTCCTCCAAGGCGCACATGGTAAGCAATTCGTAGAACAAAAATATTAACTCGCTTCAGGGGTCCAAAAAGCGAATAATCTATCACCATGAACATATCAACAACTAATTCGGGCATATGGTGATCCGCAATCTTCAAAAATATGAGGAAATCCGTTGAACAAACGAAAAATCCCCCGTACACTCCAAACTCCTTCAAATCTTTAGCATCTCCCTCAACACCCTGAAAAATATTAAAATCTATATAATGGCATAAGGGAGGGAAATTTTGCTCGATTACCCCATCCACCATCTCATTCTCATCCTCGATCATGGGTGGCTCGATAAGAGGCTCGATGATCGCATCCTCCTCGATAAATTCGCCCACCTCCTTTTCTACATTGGGCATCGCATCACCTCCATTCTTATTGAGCTCTAGTGGTTGTGAATCTCCAACGTCGCTTGGGTCCTCCAGTGGTAACACCTCCTCATAATCATCCATGAAATCCTCGAAAAGCACAAGAGGGGCGATCTCCACTACATCCCCAATCTCATCCTCCGTACATGTATCTCCCAAACGATCGTTCAAGCTAAAATCCTCAACATCCAAGGTGGGCTCCATCACATCAATAATCGGCAACTCTGTTTGACTTGGAAGTTTGTCCATCTCGTCCGACCGTTTTGCTAGAGAAGCCATTATTTGACCAAACATTGTCTCGAAATTCTCCATAGTCTTAGATAGATCTTGCTTCCACGCCTTTAACTCCTCGTCCGAATCAACAGGAATAGGTCTCCATAGCTCGGGTAGTGGGAAATTGAGTCAGGGGAGGCATAACTCGTATAATCTTGGATGGCGATAACATGATCTTGTGGCTCATCGTCAAATGGTACTATGCATGTATTCGCCAAATGCCCTCGGCCTCCACAACGATCACATAGTACCTTAGGTGCGTAGAACTTCCACATGAATTTATCGTATACTTCATCCCACGTTCGCAAAGAGTCGGGCTCTGCATAATTTAACCATTTCTTTGCCCGATCCTTTAGTGTGAAAGGGAGAAGTCGCATCCTTACTTGATCTCTAGTAAGCCCGAGAAGAGGGGAATTCTTGGTGATGTCCTCGTACTTTTGGATGAATTTAAATGGATCCTCGCTCTGAAGACCATAAAAAACCGGGAGGTACTTTTGGTCGTACTCGTCAGGATAGTAATTTTGCATTGCGGTGCTTAATGGAATGGCCGGTCGAAAGCCACGCCAATCGGACGTTATACCGTATTCAAACATTCTCTTTTTTTTTAATTTTTTTAATTTTTAATTTTTTTTTGGGTCGTTGAACCTAGGTGCCGAGAGATGTACCTTGCATACACAACACTCAACGCACAAGATTAAACGTACCAGCGAAAGATAATAAAAACGAACAAAAAGAAAATTCACAAACAAATACTAAAGATAAACGAAACAAGTAAAAACATAAATAAGGTTACGAAGCGCAAAAACAAAAATCACAACCTTTAGCCTTCCCCGGCAACGGCGCCAAAATTTTGATTCGAACTTTTTGCACCTATTTTTATTTAAAGTTGTCAATTTTAAAAAGCTCGTCCACAAGAGTACAGGATCACTTGTAGGTGGGTAAGTTGACTTGTGTCGATCTCAAAGGAAGACTAGATTCGAAAGTTCGTTTTGTGTTTGTTTTAACGAATAAGAAAATAATAAAAATAACACATGAACGAGGTTTTGTTGGATTTGTTTTAAGAACTAGAAATTAATTAAACTAGTTAAAACTAAGAATTAATTAAATTACGATCTAATTAATTAAATTTAAAATTATTTAAACTAAGAACTAATTATCTAAATCCTAAATTATTTTATCTAAAAGCAATTAAATCTAGAATTTATTTAATCTAGGAATTTATTAATTAAAAATACTTTTAAACATTTTAAGAAGACTAGGGTTCTAGAGCTTTGATTCGTCTCCACGATCGCTTGGGAAGTCCCAATTGATGGTTTACAACGAATCTAGGCTCTAGACCCATAAGATCTAGCTACCAATAATCATCAATCTCAACATCACAATCCCAACACAATCATAATCACAATTCGTCATGGAAATAATAATTATTCMAAGAGATTTAATTAAACTAATTGAAAGCATGTGAACTAAATTAAAGAYCATAAGAGATAAGTACTTACTAATTAAACGAAGAAAYTTGCAGCGRTCCACGACGAAATCTTGAATCTAAATTATCTAAAAGCTAATGTAACTATTCTAAAAACTAGAGATTTAAAACTAAGAAATTTGAAGAGTAACTAAGAAAATAAACGGCACTCGTTGGGGTTGCCAACCCCTAAGAGGCCTTAGAAACCCTAGGAATATGATAATGTGTGTAAAAATCGAAATATGTAGGTTATTTATAGTTGTGGGAAGTCTTGGGCAGTAAGAAATCATAAAAACGCATCAAGAATGCGTTTCCAGCGTCGGTGCGTCGATCGGGCGTCGACCGAAGCAGTCCGGATCGACGCGACATAGAGTTTTGGCCAGCCAGGGATACTATAACGGTTCCACAAGAAAACCGTTATAGAATATCAGTGTGGGCATGGCTCTGCAGCGCTCGGCAGCGTCGGCAAGCTACGGTCAGCAGGGCTCGGCAGCACTCGGTAGGCAGCGGTCGGCAGGGATACTATAACGGTTTCAGACTAAAATCCGTTATAGAAAACTCGTAATTTCAAATTCTTCAAATCGCGGCCCGTTTTCGCTTAAACTCCAATCGTTGGCCCATCCTTGACTACGTACAAACCTAAATACCTCAAAATACCTAAAATAAATATAAAATTAATTAATTATAATTAAAATACGGTAAAACAAGTTGGAGATAAGAAAATATGAAAATATGCTCAATCTATCAAACTTTCACCGAAAACAATAACAAAAGTGAACTAAAATACTAACTAAAATCAAGACAAATTCATGTTAATCACTAAGTTCATCTCAATATTCATGGTTGAGTCGCGATGGAGGTGTGGAGGAATAAGGATTTTCAAACTAAGAAAACTGAATTTAAACTAGTTGGAGAATTGAGAAGAAAGAAGAAAAATAATGTTTTTTTTTTAAACCGTTTGCCTATATATATGAAACCTGAATTGTAGAACTGACCCAAATTTGGAGAGGGTTCGGGCTCCGTCACATGGTAGATGACTTATTTGGTCGTCACACGGAAAATCTTTTATCAAAAAATATACAAATTTATCCTGATCGGATTTGTTGCTGACGTGATATGATTATATAATTACTCATTATTTTTTATTTCTTCTTAAATATTAAAAGGAAGACAAAAAAAAATTTTTTTACCAATTTTACTATAATTTTCTATTATCTTTCTTCCTTCTTCTATTTCCATTTTTCATTTTCCTTCTCTTTTATTTTAATCTCTATATTTCTTTATATATATAAAATTGACTCCATACCCCTTTGGGCTTAATATAAAATATCTTAATATTTTAGGGCTAATCTAGAAACACAAGAAATTATTACTCCCTAACTAATTTCAATATTTTAAAGGCGCGCCCATGAATTTTTAACTCCTTTTAATATCACCCATAAATTTCTAAACACTTGAATACAAGATTATTTTTTTGGACCAATTGTTATGAGTAAATAATCAAGAATATATATGTGTGTGTGTATATATATATATATATATATATATACACACACACACACTAGTTTAACACCCGCATATTATGCGGGATTTAAAAATTAGCAATATTCATTAAAAATACTAAAAGAATAATATTGAAAATGGTACATACTAGATCGTAACATTATTTGTTTTATTTACAGAAATATTATTTTCACAATAAATCATTTTTATACACAAATCAAAATATTATTTGTTCTAATTACAGTAAAACTGGTTTTTACAATAAAGAGTTTTTTTTTTACCGTGAGTCACAAAATTAGTTGTAATATATATCAATATACCCTAAACTTGACCGAAAACCCGTAGAAATTGAGTTTGAAAAAATATAAAATGTACAAAACCCGCGTGTCACGTGTGAATATGTGATATAAAAAATTAAAATTTATAAACACTTATAATTCTATTGAGAAAATGTCGTACATCTAACTTGTAGTATATGTATATTATTTTATTTTATTTTTTTGTTTCCTTTTTTCTGCGTAAAACACTAATTTATTCATATAGATATATAATGTGTGTATCAATTCATTATATTAAAATTAGATAAAGAGATTTAAAATATAATTAATATTTATTTTATTAGATGTAATAATTTATTATTATTATTTTATCATTTTTGTTTTCCTTTGCTTTTTTTTTGCGTAACAATAGACTCTCATATATATTATTAATGTTATTTTAAATTTATTATATTAGGACTAGATAAAGAAATTTAAGTTTATATTTTTTATATTTGTTTCTCTTTTGTAATAATTTTATATAACTCGTATTTTTCTTAAATAAATATTTAAAATTCTAAAAATAAAATTACTTCAACTTTTATTATAAATAAAAATTAATTCAACTTATATAGATTTCCTTATTAGATATTACCAATTTATATTTTTATATTAGAAGAATAAAAGTAATATATTGAATTAGGCAAAATATGTTAAAGAAAATATTAAATTAGGTAACAGGTAATAAAAGAAAAATATTTTTTTGAATTAATAAATATATAATATTGGGAAAAAGGTAATATATAATAAAAGGAAAAATATTAAATTAGGTAAATATTAAACTCGGATGACATCGAAGCACCAGAATTATTTCCAAAGCTAACGATGCATGAAAAAAAAACATAAGATAAGAGAATTTTGCATTAATATATCGGGGAGATATAATAAAAGATAGAGGTTTATTGATAATAAATAAGAAACGAGCAATCTAAAGTGTTAATCACTTCCCAACAAAATATAATTTTGCCCAACAAGAATAAATTTGCCCATAATTACAATGAAACTATTACTCACTTAACCTCTGGTGGACCCCAATATTTATACTAAACTATTACAACTATAAAAAGTTAAGAAAAATCAAGAAATTTAATACTTTAAGGGAATCAATTAACACAATAAACCACATTGAAATTGATATATACTAATGAAGCTTGCATCACAATCTAAATTCTAAATAAACTTAACATGAATCGATTAGGGTATGTTTGAACTAATATTCGTTGTAATTTTGAATTTTGATATTAAAGATTTTAGAGTTCAGAATTATGTGAATAGTAAGAAATCTTATTTATCATAAGATTCAAAATCCTTTACTTTTCACTGTAGATGTCTGAAAAATAAGTGATAATATATTATTATATTGTATTTGATGTCAAGTCTTATTTGAAAAGTGTACTCCCTCTATTTCATAATGTAAGACGTTTTAGTGTCTAGATTTTATTTCCAGATAAATGACATTTTAAATATAATTTTTACTTTATTTCCTTAACTACCCCTTATCCCTTAAATTTCTTTCTCTCTCTCATCTTTATATCTCCACCCTCTATTCCAACATTTGTTGGATATAAAAAAGAAGTTTTATTAAAATAAACTAACATTTGCTAGATATAAAAAAAAATGTATTCCTTATCTAACTCTTAAAATTGACTAAAATTTGTAATGAAATAGATAATGATAAAATGAAAAAATGCAGTAACATTTTGTAACAAAAAAAAAAAAAAGGAGTTTTATCTATTGAAGATATACAATGGACTAAATAAAGGTTTATTTATTACATTTGCGATAAGGAGGAAGATATACATGAACTAAAAAAGAATTTTATTTGTTGTAATAATTTGTACTGGATAAGGAGAAATATACATGAACTTAGAGGTGTAGAAACGGTTATAACCGGCCGGACCCTTAATCGTAACCATAACCGAACCGGCCGGTGAACCGGTTAAGGTTACGGTTAGGTTCAGTTAACCAAAAAATCAGCGGTTAACCGCCGTTTTTTTTTTTAAAGAAAAATTAAATTAACTTGCCTACGTATCCTCGTAAAGGAATCAAAGTCCACGTAGTTCGATTTTTTTTTTTTTTTTTGAGAAAATAAGTTTAAAAAAAAGGAATTTATTTTAATTCTAATATTAGATTAAAATTAAATTTTAACTTTTAATATTAGAATTAACTTGCATACGTATCCTCGTAGAGGGATCAAAGTTCACGTAGTTCTTATACTTACCTCACTTAGCTACCTACCTATTCGTCGTTGTCATTGCTTCCCAAAGTGGTATCGTAATAGTCGCTCTCTTACCTTCATCCAATTGTATTTCTTCTTCTCGTTTTTCATCTTTGACCCAATCATTCATCAACATTTGATTTTCAAGATTTTTGGGTAATAAGTTAGACTGACGATTATCTAACACAAAACCTCTCGTGCTGAAGGTCTGTTCAACAGAAATTGTTGAAACAGGAACGACGAGAACCTCCTTGGCAATCCTAGAGAGTGTAGGAGAAACAGTGGCCACTTTCGACCAAAATTGCACAAGATCGTTAGTAGTACCATCGGACTTTTTTGGGATACTACTCAGTTCAAAAGCCCCTAATTAACTTTCTGATTCCATTGTTCGACTAGCACTAGCCATTTGCCATTTTCGCTTAGTATCCTCAATCAACCTAGTATATGGGGATAGAGCTTGTCGAGGGTCGTTAACAATGGTCTTACATTAGAAGTGGTGGAGGAAGAGGAAGGGGAATGAGACACATTAACATCACTAGATTGATTGTAATCATTAAAAAATTGTGCTAAAGATTGTTGTGCTTGGTGAGCAACACTAAGAGAGTTAGGAATTTTAATATTTAAAATTTGTAAAAAAAGGTCCTAATGCTTCATAATAAATTTTAATTAAACTTTCTAAACCCTCTACCCGATAATCCGGGTCTTAAATTTTCGCAATCAAAAAAATATCGAGAATATAGAGAAAATATTTGACCCATTTACTCAACATACTAGCAATACATTCACCTAATTCAGGCGAATCGAGTAAAGAAGTACTAATAAGTACAATTTGAATACATTGATCAAGAAGTAGTGTGGAGGTAGGATAATAAGCACCGGATAAAGTCATGGTGGCATCGTTAAAGAATCTTAAAAGTGATATCATATTATAACAATCATCCCACGCATTGGTAAATAAAACGAAATCGACATCGTGATTAGCAAAAAATGCACAAAATGCTTCTCTACATTCAAAAGAATCATTAAGCAATTTATAGGTAGAGTTCCAACGATTTGACACATCAATTGAAATTTTTTTTAGATGTAAACCACTGTTTCGGTAAAATTTTCGCCATTTTCTGGAAACCGAATCATGTTTGATTATATGATATACCGCATGCCTAATCGGAGTAATTTTAGATCTAAAAGTATTTAAATTATCTTGAACACATAAATTTTAAAATATGACAAATGCATCTAACATGAAAGATTTTACCACCAATAGTAGGTTGACAAAAAGTTTTTAACAAATCTAAACTAGCCGTATTAGCGGCGGCATTATCAAATGAAATTTAAAAAATTTTGTTACCTATAATACACGGATAAAATATCGCGAAATACTCACCGCGGTATGCGCACTATTAAACTCTTTATATGCAATTAAATATTTTTGCAAAGTTCAAGAATTATCAATCAAATGGCATGTAATTCTCATATAATTATTATTGTGATGGGAATCAGTCCAACTATCCGAACATATAGAGCCACTTTGAGACAAATTATCAAATATTAGAAAAATCAAATTCAACTTATACTCATCAACCATCTTTTCAATATCGCGACTAACTTTATTTCGTGAAATTCTAGTGCTAAATGGATTAAATGCACCCCTAGTATAATATTCATAATGACTACTATGCGAATGGTTAAAAGGAAGACCCATAATGGAAACAAATCTTGCAAGAAATTTTCTATGACCGCTTTCGCTATATTGAATTAAATTAGAACTCGTATCTTGGTCGTCGGCCCTGGCGCCGGCGGTAGATGAAGATGCGAAGTTTATTTGTGTTTGAGAGCTATCAATGCCGTATTTGTCGGGATGCTTCTTCTCCATGTGGTATTTGAGGAATTTGTAGCCTCTAATATTTTTTGAAACGAAGGCGTAGTAACTCTTGTAATAATTGTATTGTGCCCGAGATTCACTATTGACCGTCGTTCTTGTGAAATGCAATCGGAAGATGTGGGGATTGATATTTCCTCAATTTTAATTGAGGCAATAGCATATCACCCGCTTCCTCCTCATCTTCATCCAAATTGACGGCGGCCGGCGGTTCGGATTCGTTGGAGGTGGGTAAATCCTCATCAAAATTGGTTTGATTTTGGTCGCGGTCACCGAAGTTGATTTGATTATATAAGTTTCAACTTCTTCCGCCGTCATCTTATCGGGAACATAATTTTCGGCAACGGCCGAAGGTTCTCGTCGAGATCCTCGATCTCCAATTCGGCCTCGGCCTCGACGAGATTCTCAAATATTATTGGTGTTAATATTACGAGAAGAGCTTGCCATAATAATAATTATAAAAGAAAATTAAGTAAAACGAGATTAAAAAGAATAATAATTATTGTTGATAATATTTTTGGCACAAATTAGCAACTTCAATTCAAGGTTGAAAATATAAGAGAATAAGAAGAATAGTAGAGATGAATTGGTGTGAATATTGGTGTTGGAGAGTGGGGTATTTATAGGTGTAAAAATTGATTAAAAAAAATTAAAAACTAGCCGTTGTTAATTGCCGATTTCGGTTAATCGGCCGGTTAACTGGTTAACCACCCAACGACTAGTTTTTTTTACCGTTGATGATCAACGGCTATTTGATTTCAAACGGTTAATTAACCAGGAAATTTAGACGTCGATTTTAACCGGTGGTTAAACGGCCGCCAATTTTTTGTTTATTTATTTATTTCTCCGATTAACCGGCGGCGATTACGGTTAGCCGGAAACCGATCCGCCGAATTTCGGTTGGCGGTTACGGTTGTAACTGTAACCGGCAATCAATAATTAAACGTAATCAGTTAACGGTTACGAACCGCCAGTTAACCGGCCAACTGTAACCGGTTTCAACGCATCTGAACGCGGATGTTTTTGTTTGTTTGTTTTTGTTCTGCCGGCTAAGGTTCCTGAGTTTATTGTTTAATTTATAGTTTTACCCAGCGAGGCCGAGACTGAGATTATGCTTGTGGAATTTTTTTAATGCTCGAGAAAAGAGTAACAAAAGTTATAAAAATCTTTCCAATTTCCATCTGACAAATTAACTCATTTTTTCATTATTTCACACTCCTCAATACCAAACTATACTATATATTTTTCACCTTCCCTTCCATTCATATACGAATTCTAGTAATTTTTTTAATTTGTAATAAATTTATCGATTTTGTATTAATCCTAAAAAGAAAAGGTAAAAAAATGAGATCATATTGCCTATTTTTTGTCAAATTTTTTTAATTTTTTATTCAATAAAAATACTAATATTAAAATACATTCCTATAATAGCCTTCATCCCATTATTACTTTTCCAACCACATTCGATCAATATCTACTTTTACGCTCCTTCATTCTTTAAAAACAATTTCCCCACGCTAAATCAAAATGCTATCAACACGAACAGAGTTAAAGGACAACCAATTGCAGCCCAATTGTTTTTTCTTCATGATTTTTGCAACAAAGAAAGCTGAAAAGAAGCAGTGTTTGTAAAAAGATTTGGTAACAAAAGATTCTGTAACTGTCATTGTCACTTCAATTCCGAGTCAAGACAGGCTCCAAATCATCAACTGTGTCGAGTTAAATTTTACCGTTTGTGTTGATGCTATTATGTCTCAGTACAATTGAAAGGAATCTCAGTGGTGTACGTATCAAATCACCCATATAACCATGGCAAAAATATCTTCCCACTGTTAAAATCGGACGAGAAATGAAATCGAATTATCAATCTAAACCAATATCCACCCCTTTTCCCTTTAGGAATCCCTTGGCTTCAACAATATCCTACAAAAAAAAAACACTAAAATGTCTAAAATCGGATTATGACAAAACGAATACTGCAAATCTCGAGAGAGCATTAAAAAAAGTGACAATTACCTCTTGTAATAGAATTGCCTCGTGCGGGCAAGTTGGAAATCGCATGAGACCAACTCCAACCATTAGTAAACCATAGCATCCAAGTGATACAATGAAGTATAGAGGTAGCTAAAATAAACAAAGTGGACTGTAAATGTGACGAAGCAAAAATTGTATCCAAGCATACAAAATACGGATAACCACAAAAACTACCCTTGAGGTTTAGCATAATCAACCTTTTTTTTTATTACAAAAACAACCCTAGATATTTACATCCGCCTTACATTTTGCAATTGCCATTGGTGAAGCTAACGAAAATTGATGACATCATCAAACATTTTTACTAAGTTGAGGGGTGTAACCATATAATCGTAAAATACTTGATGACATCAGCAAATTCCATCCTGGCACAATGTACCGGAATCAAACCTCAGGGTAATGTTGTAATTTTCAAATTTTCCTCTGACTACCCCTGAGATGTAATTATCCCAAGTAAATATAACTGAATAGTAAATATACATAGCTTACCATCCAAGTATAGCTCTCTGGAAGTACAGATGTCTGTAACAGGCTAATCCAGATAGCTGATAGAGCTACCAGCAAAGCCATAATCTTAACAATGTGCTTCATTTTATCTCCAGACGATAAGAATCTTTCACTTCAATCTCAAAGGTCCCGTGTGTCTTCGTATCCTTATTAAACAATTAAGCAAACTAGATTAGCTTTTACATATAAACAACTCCCAATAGGCAGAATACAAAACATATTTCATTCGATAAAACCAACTTGGGAAAATCAATCACACACGGGGACGACTCATATTATTCTGGAACTCAAATCGTTGTTATTTATTATTATTTATTTATTTTTACTGCCATCAGATGGGAAATAGGTATGGTGATTTTTTTCACGTCCCATCAAGAGAAATATAAGAGGGACTCAAAGCCCTTGCGCAATATTCCAAACATCATTTGACAGGTCGTCTTCTAAGTAAACAAGCATTTATCAAGCAAGAATATGTAATATTAATAAGATGTTCAAACTACAGCCAACATTCAGAAAATGGTGAAGGGAAAAATCATTCAGAAAACGGTGAAGGGAAAAAGCAACAAGGGAGGGACAATTTATTTAGCGCAACACATTCATGTCGTATTTGACCATTTCTCAAGAGCAAAATCAATGCAAGATTTATTTAACTTTTACAAATATGACCTGCATAATATATATATATATATATATATATATATATATATATATATATATATATATATATAATGACTTAAGAATGTATAGACAGACAGTGAAATCAATCATTTATTGTATACTGCCATCAGAAGGAAATAGGTATGTTAGTTTTTTTCATGTCCCATCTAGAGAAATATAGGAGGGACTCAAAGCCCTTGCGCAATATTCCAAACATCATATGGCAGATGAACTTCTTAATTAACAAGCATCTATCAAGCAAGAATATTTATATGAATAAGATGTTCTGATTATTAGCTCGTCTACAACCAACATTTAGAAAATGGTAACGAAAAACAACGAGGGGCGTACAATTTGGCGCAACACATTCATGTCATACTAACCATTTCTTGAGGGCAAAATTAACTTAACTTTTACAAATATGACCTGCACAAAAATACAAGGACTAGAAAAATGTATAGACCGTGAACTCAAAACTTAATTGCACTGCCATCAGAAGGAAATAGGTATGTAACCTTTTTTCACGTCCCTTCCAGAGAAATATAGGAGGAAATCAAAGCCCTTGCGCAATATTCCAAACATCATGTGGCAGATCAACTTCTAAGTACAGAAGCATTTATCAAGCAAGAATATATTATATTAATAAGATGTTCTAAATATTAGCCCACGTTTACAACCAACAATCAGAATAAAATCAAGGAACAGCAACGAGGGGCGTAATAAATTAGCGCAACACATTCACGTCGTATTTGGCAATTTCTTGAGGGCGAAATCAATGCAAGATTTATTTAATTTTCACAAATATGACCCATCTAAAAAATATAAGGACTAGAAAAATGTATAGACAGTGAACTCAACATTTATTTTTACTGCCATCAGAAGGAAATAGGTATGGTGATTTTTTTCACGTCCCATCCAGAGAAATATAGGAGGGACTCAAAGCCCTTGCGCAATATTCCAAACATCATTTGGCAGATCAACTTCTTAGTAATCGAACAATGCAAGCATATGAATATTAACAAGATGTTCTGACTATTAGCTCATCTACAACCAACATTTAGAATACGAATCAAGAAACAGCATAAATATAATGACCCAATCTAACATTGTCTTTCTACCTCATAAACTAGCAGGAAAAAACAACAACAGAAAGTATAAGATTCATAAAACCAACCAAGCCTAATTATTCTTACAAGCAAAACTCATTTTAACACTGATCTCAGAATCAATTGACAATCAATGAAAAACAGATTAATATTGTCCACGTTCGTAATCAATTGGTTATAATTCTATTCCTGCAACAGCAACTACGCGCAGTTGTGAGGAGATTCAAATTTATCTAAGACGATCACACAAAAATATAAAAAGAATCGGGAGGATTGAGCTTTTACCATTTACATAAAGAAGAGAGGTATACCTATTAGAAGGGGATTAAAGGGTCAAGTAGCGAGCTTTCTTGGTTGCGAATTGAGTATCCAAAATTTGCCCTAAGTGGATCTTTCGAGAATAGAATAGAAGTGGAAGATCGATTGGGGTATAGCAGAAAAAGATATTAATACAATATGACCGGAGACAAACTGCTAGCCTTTCTTTGAGGGCGGCGGACTTTCACGGCGGAGAGATACCGATTGAGTGGTGTGTGCATATGTGTTGGTATTTGTGAGGTAGGGTTTGGTTATGTACACAGTAATAAAAGACATGAAAATACACCAGGAAAGTCTCGAGATATTGCGAGAAAAAGGTTTTATTTTTACTTTAAAATTTTATTCAACTTAACATTTTGTCTCTTAATTTTTATTTTTTTTAAATGTATTTTGTTTGAATCGTGTAATTTTTTTTTACATTTTACCTATTCAAGCCATTTTTTAGTGAAAATTATTATCAGAAATTATTTTCGGTGGATTTTGTTTGCACAATTGAATGAAAGATTTTTCCCTCTATATGATTTTTTTTCAAGATATGCTACATAAAAAGACGATTTACCTTCAATTGTGCAAAAAAAATCACCGAAAAATGGCTCAAGTAGGTAATGTGTAAACAACGCACAGTTCAACAGGCAGTGTGTACGAAAATAAAAGGCAAATGTCCAATTGGGTAGAGTCTGAGATGCAAAAATAAAAATAAAAAATATCTTACCAATAATTATGGTAAAAACTTAAAAGTTATGGTCACACGGATCTCTACCTTGTAACGAAAACAAAACTCTACAAATTCAAACTCACCCCACCAGCAATCGAATCTCATATTAAATATAATAAATAATGTAAAAAAAACTAAAAATTCCCCAGTACCCTTTATCTCTCGCCATTGAAAAGTCTCCTTCTCTTGCCGCTGAAAAATTGTAGCCTGAATGCACAATTCAGGCAAAAATCATAAACAAACGTCGTGAAAGATCTCAGCATCATTTGTATATTTCTTTTACAACTCCATGTTTCATTTCGTTGAGAACACCAAAAATTTATGTAAACAAAAAATTGACGATCAGAATATCAAGATACTATTTTATGCTTCCATCCAAACGAGATTGAGTCCTACTATTTATTTCCTTCTCGTCCAATATACCTATTTCTCGAAGATGTGTCACTATCAATTTTATATTTGTGTTGATCAAATAATCTCGTAATTTAATATGTGTCTGTGTGGGGTGGGGGGGTATATTAAAGAGTAAACACTTTTAACATAGGTTTCATACCAAAATATGTTAATAATAAAATCAAGAAATTATATTAAATTAATATACATGATAGAAATTAAAAAAAACTCAAATACATAAATTACAAAATATATGATTTAAGTTAAATACAATGGATAAATTTAAATTACTCGATAATAGATTTCAATCAAATGTAATTAATAATAATAATTATTATTATTATATTTTAACACAATTCAAAATTCATAAAATACATACATACATATATATAAGAAACAAATACTTATTTTAAAATATAATAAAATATATATATGATGTAATTCTAAAACCAAATAATAAATAACTAAATTTAAAGAAGTAAAAAAATAAGAAATACATAGAAATATTAATCTAATGTTTTTATTAAATTCTTTAAAAAAATGTGTATATAAAAAAATTCTATCTTTTTAGTTATTTAAATTTATACATTTTAAAATTAGAAATAAAAATTAAATTATTTTTTAAATGCGCAACTAATAAATAGAACCTACCGATTTCCAGCACAATTACTAAAATCCAATCCAAAGCCATAACTTGTATAAGGTTTTCACGATTTAAAACTAATAAAAAACGGACAGTCAAGGCATCTCAGAACTCTTCCAACTGTGGCAATTCGGCCTTACCAAACAAACCCCACCATAAAATCCTTGAGAATTTGAAACCCTTACTCCACATTTTCTTCATCAGATCTTTGTCATTGGTTGAGTTTCACCGTTCACACACATCAAACACCAAATTGTTTCAATCTCATTTCGGTTTTCACATATATTACACAAACAAAGTTTATCCTCGATCTATAATCACAAATCCAATAATTGTTGGCCTATGCGAATTTGAAATGGAATAACATGACCAACTTGACGATAGATCTGAGTCGGCCTTTGATTCAACAAAAGATGCCTGTTGAATTTTGGACTTTCAAGCTTTTTTGAACAAGTAATACTCCGAATTAGGTTTCGTTATGTTTCGTGTCAATAGCTATTTGTACATCCCCAATTTCGTTCAATGTTTTTATAGATCTCTATTTTTCACTTACGAAATATGACATCTTTTGTGTTTTCAGATTTTAATTAATTGTTACATTTTTTGCTAGATTTATGACATGAATGGGTTTTTGATGACATGCACGTGTTTGTTGACTTTCGGACTAAAAGGTGTTCTTGAACAGGTAATGCTCTGACTTATGGTTTTAATTCTTAATTTTTGTTGATCTTCATTTTTCTTGAAAAATCGACACCTTTTGTGTTTTTCAAAATTTAATTAACTGTGACTTGTTTGCTTCTAGATTTTTTGCCTCATATGTGGTCTTATTTATTGATTTTTGACAATCTGTAAACAATGTAAATGTCAGTTTATATATGTTTCATATTTCTATGTTGAAGGCTTAATTATCATTTTATTTTTTTCAGATTTATATATGTTCATCGCATCCCGTGAATATTATTTTGGGATAATGGGTCAGACTCTTACTAAAAGTTCATTTTTCATGATTCAGCCGCAATTAGCTAAGTCACATCAATTTGATTTGACAATAGTCAAATTTCAACTATAGTAATTATTCCAATTTTATGAATAAACTGAAATAAGACATTATAGTTGTTGCATGTAATCATTATGTACAAAAGTATTGATTTACTTTACTAAAAAATGCATTATGTTGTTGTCTTGTATTATGGGTATATTTATGTCATATGATATATGTTGTTCTTACTATAATTTGCCTAATGTTGCATGTTCTTTCGATATTTAAAAGTATTATATATGTATGTAACACATGTATTGAGTGCAAGGTAATTTTACATGTATATGTATGTTGTTGCTCGATATATGAAAAAACTATGGTATCTAAGTTATGTTATTCTTTAGTATAGTTTGCATGGTCTTTTGATATGTAAAAGGCATGTATAACATGTGTATTGATTGTAATGGTAAACGCATGTATATGTCTTCATTTTCTAGAATGTAAATGTTATTCATGAATTCTTTTTATATGGAACTAGTGCTTTCTTATTATATAATAAAATTACCTATACATATGAGATTGCAAATACAAAAAACTAATTTACTAAAAAGATTTGTTTAGTATATGTCTATTTGATTATGTTAATACATTATTAAAAGTTGCAGTTAATTAAGATTTATTGAACTTCTAAAACTCAATGTCTTTTTAATCAAATATTTTATACATGTAACATTTATTTAATTTTTTGTTGGGAATAACTACTCAATAACATATTAGTCATTCTGATAGATCTAAAAGAGTCTGACATATTTTTATTATATTGCCATATGAATTACTTTTCTCACTATAGATTAGGTTTAGATTAATCAACATTGAAGATAAAGAAGACAATCAAAATAAACCAAGTGTTGTTGCTTTCAAAAAAGATAAGTCTACAACAGATCTAAATGATAATTATTCTAATCCCTGTTAAAAGCAAATTTATACTATGCTTAAGTTTGTTGACTGAAAAACATAACATGACTTATCTTGGATGATAATGCATGTGAACAGAGTCTTGCTATAAGTAGGTGTAACAGTACCACAGACAAAGACATATCATTAAAAAACTCTTATTATAAGTATTGTACACTCCATTCAGATTACTATTTCATATAGTATTTCTTTCTATTATGAAACTGATTCACTTTTCTCACCAAGGATTAGATTTGGTCAAACCAACATGGAAGATAACACAGACATTCAAAATAAAGTAAGGGTCCTTGCTTTCAAAAAAGATAAGTTTTGTTCTAACTACTTTTAATAGTTAATTTATACTATATGTCTAAACTTATTGGTTGAAAATCTGACATGACTTATCTTGGAGGATAATGTCTTTGAATAGAATCAGAGTCTAAGTAGGTATAACAATACCACGAATAAAGTCATATCATTCGACAATTATTTTAAGTATTATACACTCCATTCAGATTACTGTATTATTTGATTTTTTTTTTCTATTATGAATCTGATCCATCTTATGTCATTCATATAGGTTTGAAGAAATAAAATTGAAGATCAACTGATTAGCAAAGGTCACACACACACAAACACACAAATAAAAATGAAGAAGAAAATGAAGAAGAAGAAGAAGAAGAAGAAGAAGAAGATAAGTTAACACTTAAAACTATTAGCCATATGTGGTTACTGATTTGTACTTTTCTACTGGTACTTGATGATGAATATATACTAACTAATATTGATTTGTCTCAAGTATAATAATTTGCAAACATCCATATGTTGGGAAAAACACACCAGAACATGAATAATAAGAGGTAAATGGTATTTTATGTACTTCTCGCATATTTAATTTTTAACATCAGAATATTATAACATATAAATGTCATGTTAATTTATTTAGTTATAAAATGAAGGGTCAAAGAATTTGCAGGATATACAAATGAGGCAAGTTCTTCAATCCATTTAGTTCTAGAAAACTTTATTCAAAATAATTTAAGAATTAAATTGTTGGGTGTTGTTATCATGTGCTCTTTTTCTTATTCAATCCGTCATTTTCCCCCTCATATTGCTCATTAGTTTTTACTGACAAATTTATATTGTTGTGCGATGATGGAGATTACGTGGTTAAGGTTTACTTGAGTAGACAAATAAATCTACATTCTGCAATTTGTGATTGTTTCTATAGGCCCATAAGAATTAGGTAAATCTATTATTTAGGGAATTTATAAGATATGAGATCACATAAATAGGAAAATATAAATGTAAATATTTATTTATAGTCATGCACATGATTGAAAAAAATTAAAGTTAGTTGTTAATATATCAAGAGGATTTACTTGTAATATATAATAATATTTTTCTATATATAAATATGTTATTTCAATTAGTTTATCACTTATCATCATCATCAATACTTTTTAGCAACAATTAATTTAAATTGGTTTTCAAAAAATAATTCTTTTTTCGATCCTCTACAACTTATATATTATGAAAAACAAAAACAATGTTTATTTATTAAGAATAACATTCATCTCTCTGTCTCTCTCACTCTCTCTCTCTCTCTCTCTCTCTCTCTCTCTCTCTATATATATATATATATATATATATATATATATATATATAGTTTTTTCATCATTTAATTTCTTACAGCCATTGATATATTATTCAAGGCTATCAATTATATATTTCTAAAAACACTAAATATTATAAAATGAATTACTAATTCTATACAAAAAATAATTTAAATTTATTCCAGCATATTTGGTAGTTTGTAGACATATTTAGGATAGATTCTTAGGTGTCATAAAGTTACTAATATAATGTGATATGATTAATTAGTGTCAAATTATTTTACATTGCTCATTGATGAAATATTTTTTGATTGTGTTAGATTTTGGTTTTGTACACAAATTAACTAATGTAAGTTTTATATCTATTATTTTAATGATTTTAACTTAATTGCACACTTTATGTTGTATATTTGTTATTATTTATTTTTACTTTAGTGAGGACTTCACATGATCGTAATCAAAATTAACATCGCTAGATTACTTTATTTTGCTTAGAATATGTTAACAACTTACGATCGCTTGTTATAAATCAATACATTGACGATGCCAAAACTAATGTAAATATTTTAGAAAGAACAAAAATAACATACTAAGTATAATAATGAACTAGTACATATCTATACATAGAAAACGTTAAATAAATAACTACAGAGTATAGAAAAAACAAACTGAATCATTTTTACAAACCAAAATAATATCATAGGTAAATAACACAAACATAAACACATTTTTGTACCATTGAACTTATTTCCTAATAAATATGGAAACAAAAAAAAAAGTTATATGAAGAGTCCAACTCTAAAGAAATCAAATGCATACTATACCAATACCAATACTACTACTACTACTAATAATAATAATAATAATAATAATAATAATAATAATAATGATAATAATAAAACAATACATGTCTATATAAAAGACATTAAGTGAATGAACTATTTAACATATAAAGTATAGAATTATAAGATTCTAATATGCATAAAATCTGAAAATATTAGATTCTAAACCAAATCAATATTGTTCAAGCATAGAATATTATAATCATAACTGAACTTCTTCTCTTGTGGATTATGAATCTCGTCGACTCTCACAAAAATCTTTAATACTAAATAACATCATATAACACAATGAAATAATAATTATTTTTGTTACAAAATAAAAATAACTAACCAAATAACATGGTCTTGTTGACCTTATTCTGGAAATCTTCATCGGGCACTTCAACACACGAAGTTTTACTTGAAATATTAGCTTAAGTTTGGCAAGAGTTTTCCATACTTTCCGGTATTGCTCTCAACATAATATTTTTGGATCGCATAAATGTGACCCTCAATAATTCTTTCCTCAAATAGTTTTAAGTTAAACTTTTTTATTGCCCAGTCATCCGACCATCCTGTTTAAGGATTTAAAATAATTAGTTAAATACAGTAAATTAGTACATCGATTAGCGTAAATTCATAAAAATAAGAAAAATAATACAACAAAGCTTGGGTTCTAAAACTACTTCCACATCATGAAATGCAACCTCTATCGAAGACCTTTGGTCCTTATCATCGAATCCACACTCTTGAAAAAATGATCAACCCTCAACTTTAGGACTTTCTTGTTTGTCCGGTCAATGTCTTTTATGAGACCGAAGTGAGGCGACATCTCACCAAATATTTTCGTAGCCTAGTTCTTGAAAAGAGAAAAAGAATCACATTCATTTGATTTGTTGAATTTTGAAAGTAATCATTCAACAAATAATGACATATATTTATAGGGTAAATCAGTTATAACCGTAGCATTTTGAGTTTTGGTAACTTTATAACCTAAAAATCAGATTTGATATAATTTATGTATATTCCCTCATTTATTCAAAGAGATCAAATTATATTTGATTCTGAGGTTTTTGATTGATTTGTTGTATCAATATTTTGCATGTAATTATGGTATTTTTCTCATATTTTTAATTAGGGTTTCATGTTGTATATAGTAGTTTTGAGTCGAGTTTCGTTAGGATATTAGGTTGCTTTCTCATTTTATTGTATTTGAGCCGAATGTGTACGATGTTGGTGAAGTTTGTGGGATTCTTGAGTTTTTATGTTTAAAATTCTTATTTCGTAGGTGGTTTAATGAATTAGATTCGCACCAAGACGTGTCGGCATGCGCCTAGGTTCGAGCCAAGGCATTGCGGCCCAAAATCTGTGCCAAAATGAGAAAACCGAGCCGAAAGCATCCCGGATCAACTAACATGCCTGTCGATCGACTTAAGTGGCCCAAATTTACTGAACAACAGAGGCTGGGACATTGGAGCAGCAGGGCAGTCTATTGATTGCCAACCTGTCGATCGACTGCCAGTCGATTGACTGCACACTTGTCGATCGACTGCATCGCAGGACACTTTGGGATTTTTGGTATTTTTGATGTTTTGCCCCTGCAAAACTCTATATAAGCCCCACATCTTTCCCCAAAGAAAAAAATACACTCTCCTCCCAACTTGATAAGTCCAAAAAGTTGGGTTGCCAAATATATGGGGTACTAACCTCAAAATAGAGATCAGCGACCTGAAAAAATCTTCGAATATGTCATAGCGATCTGCCAAGCCTTTAATGAATCTCCCAACGACCTCGCTAGTCCTGCAAAACAGCTCATTGGACGGGTCGGAGGTCGAACCCGTCAAGACCCTCCGATGCTTAAGTCAAAAGCAGGATCCACTTCAACTTAAACGATAATATGGTAAAGCAATATCAACTTCAACTTTATAAAACAAGATGAACTTAGAAAATAAAGAGAGGTATGCACCCCTTTTATAGATACAAGAGAAGTCCTCCACAAGTAAGGGTTACCTTCTCCTACCACAATTCCATAAATACTACAACTGACTTAGAATTAGGATTCCTCCCATATGCTAAGTTCCCATAAACATAAACCTCTCATTAAATTAATAGAATAGGACTGAGCCTGTTATTCTTTCCACACAGTCCACCAAGACCCCATAAACCACTCACTTTAAGCCCGTAGGCTTGATATTCACAAGGCCCATAACTGAGCTAAAGCACACAACACGAACATAAGAGGTCGCGACCCTATATGAGAACTCATCCTCATACTCCAGGTCGCTACTTTACAAACCAACTTGACCACTTCTCCACTGAAACCATACAACTCGCTCACCACCCAGAAGAACACCCTTTTCAGGAAATAAGGTCGCTTACCACAAATACCCACATATATCAAATAATATTACGTATGGATATTTTGGTCCGTATCAGCTAGTCCCCCATGTTCTAGTTGATTGAGGCACGAAATCAGGTAGGACATGTAAAACGGAATCAAAAGAGCACAACCACTAAAACAACAATGAAACATAAACACATGAATAAATCACTATTCCACCTTACCAAACCGTATTTCAGGATCACACAGCTCGGTAAATCGAGCTGTAATACCAATCATCCCACTATAAATTACCAAGTATACCTGCGACCTGCAAAAGTTCAACCTACTGAACTCGCTTCTTTTAAGATAAAATGATCACCTCGTAAGAGACGACCTACGAGTCCCCAGACCAAGTCCCCAGACTTGACCTGAAACCATACAACGTTCATCCATGACCTGAAGTTATACTCGGACTCAATAATATAAGAAAATACAATCATATGCCTTTGAAAATTAAAAACACCATAAACTATTTACTCGACCTAAAACAGATCGACCAAGAAAACATTCTATACCACAAACCATAATCATTACTAAAACATCACCTTATAACCATAACAATTTCGTTAGCTCGCCAAGACCCCATACCATAATCCACAATAGCCCATCAAGGCCCAAAACCCCATAAACCACAAAGACATCATCGACCTAAAATAGGTCGGCCAATAAGCCATTGTACTCACAAATCATCACTATCCTAATAAAAGCATCAACCCATTCCATATAAACCATCACCAACCTAACAAAAGTGTTAGCCCATAACACACTCATAAAATATATGCAGAATCAAGTAAAAATCATATCAAATCACACATAACCCAGAAAACCATTAAGTTCCCCAAGTTCGAATAAAACAGTTAGACCGTACACAATCCAATTATAGCCATATAACAATAACATGGGACTGAAAACTACTCAGTCCCCCATGTTTTAATTAATGCAAGCAAAATAAAACAACCAGGCCACATCAACTCAATAAAGCTCGCCTATGTAGTCCCCCAAGTTAATACAGTCAAGTAGTCCAACCAAGTTATCCACAAAAAGTGAATGTCAAATAAACCTGATTTGCACATAGGTCGCACGAATTTGTAACCAAACACAATCATATTTCCTATCCTCATAAGACCATGAGATTCAAAATAATCACACCACGAATCACAATAACACAACTTCTCATTACAAAAACACAACTTCTCAACACTACTTCTCATCACAAAAACACAACTTCTCAACAATACATCTCAACATAAAAACACAACTTCTCAACACTACTTCTCAACATAAAAACACAACTTCTCAACATAAAAACACAACTTCTCAACACTACTTCTCAACATAAAAACACAACTTCACAACAATACTTCTCAACATAAAAACACAACTTCTCAACACTACTTCTCAACATAAAAACACAACTTCTCAACATAAAAACACAACTTCTCAACACTACTTCTCATTACAAAAACACAACTTCACATCGCAATTTCGCATCACTAACTCTTGTGCGGGAGAAGTGCCCTCCGGTCCATAGTTATCTTCTCCCGCCACAAAAATCACAACTTCCACAGCACAAACTCTCTACGGGAGAAGTGCCCTCCGGTCCAGAGTTACCTTCTCCCGCCACAAAAACCACAACTTTCCACAACACAAACTCTCTACGGGAGAAGTGCCCTTCGGTCCAGAGTTACCTTCTCCCGCCACAAAAACCACAACTTTTCCACAACACAAACTCTCTACGGGAGAAGTGCCCTCCGGTCCAGAGTTACCTTCTCCTGCCACAAAAACCACAATTGTCCACAACACAACTTCATAACCGCTCTCTAGGCGTAATAAAACAACCATCCGACCTAATGAAAGCGTCGAGGCTTACCAATTACCATAAAATCTCAGCCGACCTAATAAAAGCGTCGGGTTTTAACCATATTCATAAAATCTCTTGCCGACCTAATGAAAGCATCGAACTTTAACCATATTCATAAAATCTCTGGCCGTTGAGGCTTAAACATTTTCATAACCATAAATACATAACTTGTTCTACATAATGAGGTCGCATGGGACTGTAAGGAGGTCGAGGAGATCGTAACAAGATCTTAACTATTTAAATTGAATCACACACCATAATCCTTTAAATCGTCCCAAATAAATTTTGTCACTTTAAGTGAACCATAATAAATCGCATAAATCCATTATTCCCCCATGTTCAACCACATAAGAATAAATAGGACAGAAAATTGAAAACCGTACCTTTCATGAGATTTCAAAAAGCGTACCCGATAAGTATCCATATTGATACCATAAGAAAATTCACCTCTCCTCGATTATCTAACTGCGCGACCCTTTTGTTCTTAGGTAGCATAACTCCCCAATCACCTTTTTGTCTATGTTTGAACGTGCGACCTAGTACATGGCCTTAAACATTGGTGGCCTCTTCACATTGGTTGACTCATCTCTGAGTTACATGTCGGGATACCCACAAATTAACCCTAGGTTAATACGAACTAAACAGGCCCTGCACCCAAATCCGTTAGCATAATCATAGAGAATATCATCTGAATATCGCAACCTTACTCGCTCCAATACTATGTTAAACAAATATTTTTCAAATCAAATACTTCCCCTTACCACAACCACAAATATCATATCACCATCAAGCCTTATGGGATCAAACAAACTTGACACAAGAATTTTCAGCACATATACCGACTTTGAAGATTAAACTGCTTTAATTGGTAATGTATTAGAGAACAAATTATATACCAATGGAAATCCCTACGAGTCTAGTTTCCAACACAAGAATCGGATCTCAGAAAGGATCAACCAACAGTGAGTTATGACCATTTTACTAGAGTATGGCAGTGCAGTATTTTCATACGGGAATGTGCAAGAATAAGCAATTCTTAGTGTGTTTTCATGATCCTACTCATTCAAGTAACTTGGGAGTTGATAAACACTTAATCTTTAGTCAAAACTCATCTTTCTTATCTCTAAAAACATAATCATATCCTCATAACCATATAAAATCAAATAAGTACTCCCCAACCAAGTGTTAAACCACATGAATCCATCTTCCACTTTCAACAAAAACCTTAGTAGCACATTAACCCAAATATATCCAAGCACTCAAATCCCATTAAAAGCCCCAAGCATAATTATCCTACTAATTATAAATTTTAAGTCTCATCCAAACTCATAATTAATTGCGTGACACCAAAAGAACCTGAATGTCACACGCATACGATCGGACCCATACAATCAAGCAAACAGGATAACATATATAAAAGATACGTCCACCAATACCAAATAATAGAAAACTTATCTTCTCATTTGAATGACTCCAGGCCCATTCACCTCATTAACCAACCCACGTTAATATTTATGAGGGACTTTGACCTAGCTCCTCAAATCAACATGGAGGTCCTTCAATTAAAATACTTAATAATAGAAAACTTTGACCTAGCTCCTTAACCAACCCATTTAAAATGTGTTGCTTGATCCTTAAAAACCGGAAATGTAACAACTGACTACTCTCTTTCTTAAATTAGCAATACAAATGGGCTAGAAATGTAATTGGGCTTCTAAAATACTTAATAAATAAGCGGGCCGCCCAACTCAATTAAAGGCAACATGTCCTGCCCCGTTTATACAATCCAGATCCGTTTTGCTACTGAACTTAATCGACTCGATCCCAATTGGCACTTCATCATCTTGCTCCTTCACATAACCCGATCCCTCTTTCAATTTATCCCCTTTACTCGATGCCCTAATCCCTAAATTCTCCAAACACAAACCCTGATTCATGACAATAAACTCCAAACACGGATCCAATTGAAAACTAATCTTCACAAGCAAGTTTTCTGAATAATAAGATTCTCTGAATAATAATTTACATAAATATTTGACCGCGTCGAAGAAAATAAATCACTTATGACTATTCAAATCTCTAATTTAAGAAATAATAATCCATACCTACCGATCAAGAAGAGTACAATCAACTTTAGTATCCAATTAATCATACAACAAAAATAAATAAAAAATATCAGCGAAGAAAAATTTCAGAATAATAAACTTCAAATATGAGTCCAATCGAATAATAAATTTTAAAATGAAATTTCTGAATAATGAAGTTTTCAAAACAACTATTTACCAAAACATTTGATTACATCCAAGAAAAATAGTCACAAATGAGATTTCAACTCTTTAGTTAAAGAAGTATTAATCCAAACTTACCGACCAAGACAGGTCCAATCGCCTTTGTCTGAATTTGTTCCAATCATCCTTTGTGATATTATACGTATCAGAAGGGGGACATGTGCTTGCATTTCCCCAAAACCCAGTCGGTCGTCAAATATGACTTAAACTACCTCCATTTTGTGCACACCGATGACATTGTCTTCTTTTGTAATCGTCATTGCTAATACTTAACATACTCTATATTAATAATTCAAGTCGAATAGTTAGTTAATAAGCTTTTTTGGTGAGATCGGAAATATGACTGCAAAATGCATGAAATACCAAATTCTGAAACATGAAGGCTTCATGGAAATACCGAAATATCATGCCTATCAGAATACGGTACATGATCCCATGAAGAAAATAGGAAATAAGATCATTTCTTTTTTGAATTGCCAATAATAATTAAAAAAAAAAAAGAAGAAGGAAGGAAAGAAAGAAATAGAGGATATAATATTATTTGAGGATAAATATATGAATATGAGAACCGATCAACTCGTCAACATTGAGAGCTGAATTTAGTGCCTCTCCTAGTTATCTAGCATCAATCTAGAAAAGTCTTTACCTTAGATATCAGTTTATCACATATAGACACCAAATAACGCACAACAAATTATTGAAACAAAAGAAACAAAATCGATTTTCTTTTAAAAAAAGTTCAGATATCATATACCAAATAATCACAAATGTTTTCAAGACATAAATCGATTAAAAAAACATATACTTTTAAAATAACCTCCTATCTGTCTAGCATCAATCTGGAAAAGCTTTTGCCTCATCGATAAGTTCATCACATATAGACACCAAATAAGGCACAAACAAGTGAAAGAAATAAAAGAAACAAAATCGATTGAAAAAAATTAGATATTATATACCACATAATCATAAATATTTTCAAGATAAAAATCAGATATCATATACCACATAATCACAAATATTTTTCAAGGCACAAATTCCTTACATTGAAAGATAGCTATTTGAATCTATTTGAATAAAAATCACAAATTTCTAAAAAATCATATATCATATACCACATAATCACAAATTTCTAAAAAATCTATTTGAATAAAACACTCCCGACGAACATGTAATTGATAGAAAAAAATTCTAAGATCTTCCATCTCCTCTATTCCCAACATAAAAACAAAATAAACATAGATCGGAGAGATTTATTTCCCTTCCTCTCTCCTATTTCCAACATAAAAAGTAAATTAATACATATCTATAAGATTTATTTGAATAAAACACCCGATCCCTAATTGAACAGCCATATAAATCATTTTTTTTAAAAGATCTATTTGAATAAAACATCTGATGAACAGGTAAATAATTGATTAAAAAAAAAGAAAAAAACTTCTAAAATCTTCCATGAGTAGGTTTAATATAATAAAATGTTCATCATAAATAAATATCATTATGGCTAAAAGTATATATTTAATTTTCTCATAAATAATAAATATTTTAATTTGATATTAAGTTAATTCTGGACCATTATTAAATATTTGGATATTCAGTTAATTTTGGACACACATAATACAACTAAATAAATTTGAAGTTTGTGACGATTATAATTCATATATTGGATAAACATTAGTTTATTTGAAACTTTGAAATATTTAAATAAATTGGATGAACATTAATTTATTTGAAACTTTAAAATAAATCTTTTAAATATATTTTTATTTTGTTTTTATGTTGAAAATAAGAGAGAATGAACATTTCTACTTGAAACTTCTTTAGTCCAGTAATAAGCAAGTATTTAGAGAAGAAGTCGGTGATAATTTACCTGCTATATCAAGTTATCAGGTTGTGGTGGATATTTTGGTAGTGTGTAGCAAATGCACTGTTTTCAAATTATGTGTCAATATATTATTGGTCGAAAAAGTGAGGTTGTGATTTCCAATAATATAATTTACCATTAAATTTAGTGAGATAGTTTTGCCGTTTGCTTATGAATATACCAAACAGCTGCCCATAACTTTCTTCTATACGTACATGCCACCGTGTCTATTACAACACCGGTTTCTTGAACTGAAATTCATATTACAATACAACACCACAAAAACAGAGCATCTTTCATAAACCTACGTATCTATATTTCACAGAATGGCGTCAAAATTTATAAGCTGTGTATTTCTTCATCTCCATCACACGTATATACATCACCTTGCATTGAGTAGCATTCGCAGCACACTTTTCATCTTCGGCCTTGTCTCTGGCGAGACGTCAACACAAGCCAATGCCACCTTAAGTACAGCCAACATCTGGCTTCTAACAGCAGCCGATGCCTTACTAACACTGAAATCAAGAATTTTATCCCATTCGTTTTGCTCTGTCGAATTGCTTAGAACCCATTTGGCTAATTCGGTTCCTTTACTAACTGCTGGCTTACCCGTTAGAAGTTCCAAAAGAACAACACCAAAGCTGTACACGTTTCCAGCTGCTGTTACTCTCATCGTGTAAGCATACTCTGGAAAATAATTACAATATTAAAACACATTTTTAGCTTTTGATAATTATGTAATCCAAAAACTCGTGCTCACATCAAATACAGTAGAAGCAGAGAGTAGTTAAGAATCAGAAATCGGTAATATATACAAATATAAGTTAAAAGCTAGTGCTTGGTGAATAAGTTATAAAAATACAAACTAGAAATACAGAAAAAAAAAACCCAAAAAAGTCTAAAATACCCATACCCTCCATGCTTTTTAATAACTAATAATTAATTTATACAAAATCAGAAGGAAAAGTTAGCATTTTGAACACACTAAAAACCACTCTTCCATCCCACAAAATAACCACGTTACTAATTTAAATGTCCTAAAAAGGTAGACTAATCTGCAATTGATTTTTCATTTCCATATAGACCCAAATTTAATTATTTAAAATCAAACTACCCCATTTACCTAAACCTACTTTTACGGAAACGGATCAACCAATGAGTAAACAACTAATTACCCATAGGGGGCATAAACGGAAAATGCAATATTTCAACTATATTAACCAGCATTTTTGGCTAAAAGCTGACAATCACTTTTCTAAAATATTAAGCAAAAGTAGATGGGAAAAACGCAATATACCTGGAGGTACATAACCAACAGAACCTGCAACAGTCGAAAGACTACCAATGCTCTTCGAAGGATCGATCACCTTACAAAGCTCGATATCCCCAACCTGAGGCTCATTCAAAGACTTCAACATAACACTCTTGCTTGACAGATCAAGCAAAAGAATCGGGCCCGCGTTACAATCGTGCAAAAATGCCAAACCCTGCGACACCCCAATCGCAACACTATACCGGCTCGCCCAATCCAACTTACTCCCCTCCGTCTCATGGTGAAGGGCCTCGAAAAGCGTACCCTCAGGGGCAAATTCGTAAAACAGATAAGCAGAGTCAACCGTCAACACGTACGCAAGTGGGATCATGACATTCGAATTACAGAGCTTCCCAAGAACTTGCAGCTCGCGCCCGAACCTCTCGTGGCTGCCCAATTGGAGTATTTTATCACTCCAATTAAGTTTTTTCACAAAATAATTCGCGCCAGTTGGCATAATGGCTTTGTAATAAGTCGAGAATCTCGTTTTCGACGCGATGTTGGCGTTATCCGTGACCAATTTCATTGCTTGCCCAAAATCAATGTGGGACCGGTGGATGCTATTTGGAGTCAATAAGTTTCCATGTATGACCTGTGGGGTCAGCGTTTCTTCTTCGGAATGTAGGGTTTCGTCGTCGACCCGATTATATCTTCTAGAAACGAACATTGCTAGCATTACCAATAAACCAACAGCAACAACAGCACAAGAAACGGCTACGATAACATCCGAGTTAACTAAATTCCTTTTTCCTCGGGTTGCAGATGGAGGATTTGGTGTGGGCTGGACCAAATTATTTCCGTTTGTCTCGAGTAAGACATAATCTTTAAAAGATGGAATAACTCCAGAGAGATTATTGTTCGTGAGCACCAAATGAGTTAAGGTGTCCAATCCTGTAAGGAAATCTGGTACCGGGCCCGAAAACCCATTGTTCGAAAGGTCCAACACTTCAAGGCCCGTTAATCTCGATAGAGTAGCAGGAATAGGCCCGTTGAACAAATTATGGCTCAAATTTAACGCAATTTGCAGTTTCGATGGCATAGCTGGGATTGGACCGGAAAGTCGATTCCTTCCGAGCTCGAGTTCGATCAAATTCGATAAGCTTCCAATAGAATCGGGTATGGGCCCACTCAGATTATTACCTTGCAAATCCAAGTTTGTGAGATTGGCCAAACTCGAAATCGACGAAGGTAACAGCCCGTTTAGATGGTTCCAACTTATATTCAGCTTCTGCAATTTAATCAACGATGTAATCTCTATTGGAATTTCGCCGACGAAATCGTTCATCTGAAGATTCAAAACCTGGAGATTGGTTAGATTACCCAAGATCCGAGGCAACCGGCCCGAAAACCCATTCTGGGCTAAATTCAACAGGGCCAACCGCCTGCAATTGCCCAATTCAAAAGGTATCGGCCCGGTAAAGCTGTTGTTGTCAAGCTCCAAGTACATTAAATTGGCAAGATTTCCAAACGGGCCAGCTGGGATCGACCCGTTGAGAGAATTGCTTCCCAATCTCAACCGAAACAATCTGTCCGAAATGTTTGTGGGTATCGGCCCGGTCAATTCGTTGTAAGACAAGTCGACGTACTGCAAATTGCGCCGGGCCAGCAAATCGTCCGGGATCATCCCCGTAAGCTTGTTAAAACTGAGGTCTAAAAACCCGAGATACGAAGTGATCCCAGACGGAATAGGCCCGTTGAAGTTATTTTGATTCGCCGCGAATCTAACGAGCGTTGTGATTTCGGAAATCGACATTGGGATTTCACCAGTCAAATTATTAATGGATAATACTAAAGTTTGCAGCTTCGTGAGCCCGCCAAATTCCTCCGGAATCGGGCCCGTGAGCTGATTGACACTCAAGTCAATCAAACTCAGATTTGTGTACCTTGTGATGATTTCTACGGGGATTTCACCTGTGAAGGAATTGAAAGAAAGCTCGAGTTCTTCTAGAACATTCATTTGACCTAGGTTTGTGGGAACGGGGCCCGTGAACAAATTGTAGCTAAGGTCCAAACTTCTCAGTGAATTTAATCCGTCGAATTGTGAATTAATCTCACCGTTGAATAAATTGTGAGAAAAATCCAAAATTTCCAATGTTCTAAACCCATTGAAAGCAGGAAAAGGACCGTACAATTTATTCCTACTGAAATTCAAGGATTTGAAAACATCGATTTGGCCGCAACCGGCGAGAAACGGGTCGGGTATTGAGTTCAGATGATTGTTGGACACGTCGAGAGACTCTAAAGTAGATAAATTGCATAGAATTGGGAGAAAATCGGAGGTGGAGATTGAGAACGAACTGAAAGTAAGGTTTTTTATGGATGAATTATCCGGGTTGCAATGAATACCTTTCCAAGAACAAGGGTTTGATTCTTTAGCGACATTATTCCACACAAATGAAGTGCCTGTGCTATTCTGGAAAATATCGTAAATTCTAGCCATGGCACTAACCTGATCAGAAGGCAACTGAGAAGACGCTGATTTTAGGTGAAGCAAAAACACAAACAGGTTGAGTGCAGCATAAGAAAAAACCCAACTCCCCATTATTATTATTTTTTACAACTTTTTGGTATGTATTATATTTTTGTGTATGTGGGGGGAAGAAAATCAAGATCGAGAAATATGCTAAAAAAATAAGAACATGTGAGGGTATAAGAATGTAAATATTTTTTTATTTAGTTTGATTTCTGAGGTTTGGAGAATTTGAAGAGGCCATAGAAAAATGGAAAGGGAAGAGTGATGGTCATGTTGGAAAGTGGAGTTGACTAGACTTGCTGTGGAGAATAAATAAATATATAAAATAATACAAATTTTAAATAAATAAAGAATCAAATTTAGAAAAATAGGGTGCTTATTAAGTGGGAAAGTAAACTGAAAGTAATTGTTGTTGTTGACTGACAAAAACACAGGAATGAAAAGAGCGCCCAAAGATTGCTGTCAGAGGGTCATGGGCCGGGTCACTTTGACTGCAACATTACATAATTCACAAGAATTTCACGGAATTTACGGAGATTTTTCTGCTCATGAAAATATTTTCACTTGGAAGTGTATTTGTTTTCTATATTCGCCTGGTGTCATGTCGGTTGGTGTTGAGGAGGAATGGTTGAAATTTTTTTTATTTTTTTTACTTTGGAAATGAGATAAATTAGAGTAATTTTTATATGATGAATAATAGTGTCAACGAGTTTAATGATAATAAAATAATAATTTTTAGAGGTATACTGCAGATAATGAGTTTACTCCAAAAATAATTTAGGTATATTACAGCTCATAATAATATTTATCCATATATTTCTTTAATTTTTATTTCTTTAATTGGTAATAGTACTTGTTTTGATTGACTGAATTCAACATTTGAATGAGTAGCCTTTCCATGTTCCCACTAAAAGTTGTTATCTTCATTTCGCCATATTCCACACGGCGGTGCCAAAATTTCCACGATGGCTACTTTTGCTCTTTCACTTTCATTCTCGCGTTTCTTAATTTATTATTTTTTGTGGTCAGTTATTCTTGATGATAATAAGCATTGGTCCTGGGAACAAAATATAAAATTTTATTCCTCCCAGTTTTATGGTATGACAATTCTCGTATAGTTCCTTGGATAAATATTTTATCACAACAGCTCATTGATATTTCAACTTTTCGTTTAATACAATTTTTTTATTTTAATATCCTTTTGCTTTTCAAAATTTATTTCAACTAAAACTTTATACTAAATAGCCGAATTTCATGCTGGAGTGTGTAAATTAATACTAATGTTCATATATTGACATAATTTAATTTTATTTGTAATTGTCGGCACATTTTATCCTACATCGAAAGATTTTAACCTAAAATTTCATATCTATTCATATATAATATCTTTCTTGTACTTTTTTTTTCGATTGTAACTCAATTAGTATTAAATTCATCAATTTTAACTTATTAATATGAAGTTTAGTATGGAAAATTCGTGCTAGGATCAATATTTCTACCAAAAGAATAGATCGGTTGATTAAATTTAAAAAAAAAACGGATATAGACTACAATATGATATTGTCGAAACAATGGCAACATGTAGATGTCATACTTGTCATCATAAAGTCCACCTATTTATTAATACTGCTAACGCCCTAACTTAGGTGTCAATAAACTGTAGGTCCGGATAACATGTGTCATCTTATAGTAGGTTCGATTTATTAGTTGGCAGCTTCTAATGGTTCGTATAAATTTTTACCATATATGGATTTTTTTGCTCGGTATAAATAACAACTTTTTTCCTTTATACTCTATTTACTAACGAAAGCTGCCAACTACCTTTTTTCATTCTACTCATATCATATCATTCCTACTGTATTTTTTCTTCTCAAACAAAATCCAAATTTCGGTAGAACCGAGTTCAGATCTGTGGGAATTCAAGATCTGTGAGTAACATATTTTTCAGAGCTCATTCTACATTTAAAAATCGATTTCAAAGATCTGAAATATAAGAGGTATGTTCAATATTAAAATCTTGCTTAATATTCTTTAATCCATATATTTTCTGTTCACATCAATAGATTTTCTGGATATGCATCTACAAAGTTTTGTAATTATTTTGTGGATTATATTAACAATTTTTGGTTTGGAATTAATTTTTTTGATTTGTTGATTAATTTTTCCCGTATTTTCTTTTCAAATGAAACAACATATAATCCGCAAATCCTTGGTATCTCAAAAATCTGCGTAATATTCTTTAATCATGTTGGTGTATTGATCATTAAATTTTTTGTGTTTTGATTTTTATTTTATTAATTTTTTTTTTTTGCATATTGTGTTTACTGAAGAAATCGATGTGGATACATTTTTTTTTTTTAGTTCATAGTTACTGGATTTGAAAGTGTTGGTGTATTGATGCTTTAATTATATTTATTTTTTGTATTGATCCAGCAGAGTCCTTGGTATCTAAAATTATTTTTTTTGGTTGATTAAATTTTTTGTGTTCTGATTTTTTTTTTTTTGGCAGATTATGTTTACTCAAGAAATCACAGAATTCGTGTAATTTTTTTTGGCAGATTATTTTAACGATTTTTAGTTCATTGTTATTTTTATTTAATAGTTATTATAATTAATGTATTGAATCACGTAACAATTATAATTAAGTTCCCAATCACTTGATTTTTTATTTTTTGGATATGGCAATTACAAGGAATACGGAGTAATCGATTTTAATACGTATTTTGTTATATTTTGTTATTTTTAGTTCATATTTACTGTAATTAACTTTAATGAATCAAGATATTTTCATAATACGGAGTGTGATAGTCAACGGTAGTATATTTGTACAACATTCCCATTTTTTCCAAGGTTAAGATTCCATGATTACGAATAATCATGAAAATGGTAATATGATAATATCCGCAATTAAGAATAATATTGGTGGAATTATTTCAGAGTGTGATAGTCAACAGTAATATATATTGGTGGAATATTTAATAATAAAATAGATAGACATGAATGGTAAGATGATAATATCCGTTTATCAAAATATTTTTGTCAATAACTGATATCTAAATATTTAGATGTCAAACTTTGTCAAAAGATTTGAAAAAATACATGATATGTAGACATCACGTAACAATTATAATTAAGTTCCCAATCACTTTATTTTTTATTTTATATTCAAAAATTAGTAATTTAAATAAATTGCGATATATATAATTATATATGATTCTTATATGATAATATCCATTATATCCATAATTAATATACCTATCCATAATTAGACTCTAAGTCTAATATTATATACGTAATTATGAAAAACAGGACAATTACAGAAAAATATATATGTCGTAATTAACTT
>BMAC01000028.1:2947918-2965406 GCA_014905375.1 Phtheirospermum japonicum | reverse complement strand
ATATATTTGTTTATCATTAGTTTTGAGTTAATTTTATTTATTTGACGTTTATACATGAACATTACTATTTTATAAATAAATAGTTCGCAATGGAGAAAACGAGTTAATTGAAAAAAAAATGCATGTGTAGTTCAAAAGTGTTACATAATCTTTAATAGTGATACAATTATTGATAGAATTAAAGTGATACGATTGCTGGATAAAATGTTACCATAAGTTGAAAATTACTACATATAAAGTGATATATTTGGTAGAAAAAGTGTTACCTAAAAATTATATGTAACACTTATAAAATGCTTATTACATGAAAAGTGATACATTTTGTAGAAAAAATGTTACCCAAAAAATTTTATGTAACACTTATAAAATACTTTCTACGTATAAAGTGATACATTTTGTAGAAAAAGTGTTACCCAACAATTATATGTAACACTTATAAAATGATACATTTTGTAGAAAAAGTGTTACCCAAATATTAAATGTAACACTTATACAATGTTACTTAGTAGTGTTACAATTGAAACTTTAAATGTAACACTTGATTAAAGAGATACTATAGGCCATAAAAGTGTTACTTAAAATTTTATGTAGCACAGGCAACTGTAGCACCAATCAAAATGTTACCTATTATCAATAATAACACTTTTTGTCTATTAAATAACACTTTATTGGTGTTACTATAGGTCACTTTTTTTGTAGTGTTATGTACTAATAATTCCAGAAAGATGAAATTATGTAATATTTTCATGCTCTTTCTTTTAGTAAAAGAGCGGGCTAAGAAATCCCTGTCCATCTCTTATGTACTTTCAATGTTTACATGTTTTGAGCATCATGTGTGATTTCATTTGCCTCCATGAATCCATATGTTTTGTAAATATATTGAGTTTATGGTGAAGATTTTTTATTTTATTTTAGTTTTTATTCTTTTGCTGAAGCCCTTGAAAGTGTACTGGATATTATAAAATCAAAAAAGGCGATTCTGTATTAAAGGGGATCCGATCGAGCTCTATACTACAGCCAGTCAAGTTCAGGCCCGCGAGCTCTAGAAAATCCAAGAATAGACAGGTTCGTTTAGAGAATTGTGTGGTGCTCGTTGTATCTAGTTGGGGATAATTATTATGTTTTCTTCTCGAGGGAGCAATTTTACAGGATAATGGAGATTTAAAAATCCGCCTTCGTGCAGGGCGTACATGTTTGGAAACCCTTGTTCCAAGACGTGCCTGTTATATATATATATATATATATAGCTAATAGCTGATTGAATAAATCTTATTTTATCCTTTTTTTCAATAAAGTATTTTTTTTTATGTACTAACATATTATTTTATCCTATACATTAATATTATTTTTACACACTAGAAAGTTTTTATTTATCAATATAATTGTTATGTTTTATTATTTTTTATATTTTTTCTTAATTTATTAAGGAAGTATTTATTTATTATTTTATATTTATCTGATATTTATATCTATCAGATCATGTTTATATCGGTAAATTAATTTTGAATTACCTATTTCATAATTTTTTCAAACAATAATTTATAATCAACTATCAAACTACCGACCCACAATCATCTCAATCAAGCAGACTCTTAATTATGAAATTACTATGAGTATTAAGGACATATAAAAAAAAAAGAGTCAGAAGTCAGAACACACAATGCACAATGGGTTAGTACGTGGGTCGATCCCATTGACCTCATGGTATTCATAACAAAACATGTACATAAAAAGGCCTATTGAGATAATGTAGAAGAATAAGTTGAGTTATGTTTCAAGTTTAAATAATTAATTATGCATTAATAAGCCGAGCAAACAATATATAACTATTTAGTGTAGTTAATTTATTTAATTGACGCTATTTGACTGGCGAGAGGAGGCCATATTTGATTTGAGAGGAGACCAGATTCGAGCTTTTCTTGAGGTCGAAAAGCGCAAAGCCCACCTTTCGGTTTTCTTTTTTTAAAGACCAAAAACTTAACCCCCTTTTCGTGTATTTTTTCTTATGTGCAACATGATTTGATTATGTTATTCGGAGCTGTGTGCGTTGGGGTTTGGGTTCTTGGTCGGGATTTGTGGTGGTTTGGGATGGATTTGGTGGCATTAGTTGCTGGTGATGGAGGTTGAATGTTGTTCAAATGGTGTTGCATTTTTTTTTGTATTTATGGCTGATGCGATCAAAAAGATTGGTGCTTTAATAAAAGTAAGTACTAACCTCAAATATGAAATCAGCGACCTGACAGACCTCTTGAAATCTCCTGGTGACCTGATTAACCTGCAAAACAGAACCCAAGTCGGGAGGCCCCGGTGTAGGTCCTCCGATACTTAAGTCAGATAGTGTTCGAGAGAGATGTGCGAGAGCTCAATAGTGCACAAGAGCTTAGAATATAAGATAAAACCAATATATAGTAAGATGTGAGGCCCGTGTCCTCTTTGTATAGATAAGAGACAAGAGATAAGAGTTATGTTCGGGGACTTGTTCAAAGATGTGTTCAGAGACGTGTTCTAAATCTAGGGTTCCCGTCTCCTGTATAAGAGCTCGCCTCTCCTAAAGGAGATCTCCTAGAGAAGAGCTCGCTATAAAATCCATAAGCTTCCGTGATTCATGATAAATTAGAGATGAGAGAATAATATGAGCTCCATGATAGAGAGAGGGGTGGAGTTATGAAATAAGAGCATATAAGGGCCAGAGAGAGAGAGAGAGAGAGAGAGAGAGAGAGAGAGATCATAAGATGTGAGAGCATGAGATCAGTTGAGCATGAGATATGAGAGATGATATATGTAATAAGGGCCCGAACCCTCTATTTATAAGATTATTTAGACCCCACCACCTGTTAATATGATTCCTTCATAAGAAGAGATTAAATCTCCTAATAGTACTTAATATCCATAATAAGGAAATACTCTCATATTAGGATTCTTACTTTCCATAATTCCATAACAACTATAAAAATATGTTATTACCATGTTGGCGTCCTGCCGGAACCTAGAATCTTCCACCCCTTTTATTGATTTCTTACCATATATATTTAAGTCGATTTTTGATGTCGTATCAATGGTGAACATCGGCGGAGGTGGTGCTGGGTTTTATTGTGTTTTCGGCTGGCTATCGACGACGGAGGGTGGCAGCGGTTTGGTTCACGGTGGGGAGGAAGATGGGTGTGGTTAGAGGGAGAAAAATAGAAATACACACGAGGATATAATAGATATTTACCCGATTTTATTTTTAATAAAAGAAAAGTGATGGTAAGAGTGTGTGCCAACGTCTATCATTCAGTTATACGAAATGATATATAATAATTATATTAGAGTTTAGGGTTTATTTTTCCATTTTAAAGTTTAATTTTACATTCAGAGGCAAAATCACGGTATTTACTAATTCCTTCCTTCAAACTAAGTGTAGGTAGACAGTTTGTACGTGGCGTAATGATTTGGGCTTCTTAACTATTTTTCTTATTAAATATTGATTTAGATATATTTCACCTTTCTCAACATTTTATCACTATTTTAATCCTAATATTTATCTTGTCTTTTGTATTACCAATAATACCTGATTTCCTTTTATTTTTAATCACCTTAAAAAACTCCTTAGTAATAGAGTGATATATATTGGAAAATATATCTAAACATATTTAATCGATTGTAGGAAATTTGTTGAGGGTATAGTAGTCAAGATATATATATATTTTAATTAATTTATAGTTTAAAGTGAACACTTATTTCAAATCAGAGTGAGTATTATATTTATTGCTCGACACTATTATGCGATAAATTATACCATGCACTTATGTGCACTCATTTCCACTTTAATATTCCATGTGTTAAATGGGTATGTTATTTGTAATGAATATAAATGTTATGTGTAATTAATATTATTGTGCTATATTGAATTTATATGGAGAGAACTGAAAATTGGGTTTTTATGTATGATTAATATGAATGTTATGAGTGATGAAATATGCATTTGTGTGATGAATACGAATGTTATGTGTGATGAGAGTGTATGTTTTGTATTGAGTTTTTATCAAGACAAGTGAAAATTATGCTATTATGTATATGTTATGTGTGATAAACACGTATATTATGTGTGAAAATATGTATGTTAAGTCCGATGAATATGATTATATTATATTGAGTTAAGTAAAAATTGTATTATGTGTATAATGAATATGTGTTCAACGAGTGGTGAGTATAACTTCAATATATGTTGAGTATGACTTATGTGTATGATAGTTATGAATCTAAGTGATGTAGAACCGGGTGCATCATGATTGTGCATCCGAGTGGTACAATCATATTCATCACACATAACATTAATACTCATCGCACATAATATATTTATTTATCACACATAATATTCATGTTCATCACACAAGAATTAAAGTGAGAACTTAGTGCACAACGCATTGTGCATCCGTGTGGATGATATACAACCTCCTATTATGCTAATACTCGTCACTTCCAAAAAAAACAGTATAACATTTTTTTTCTGATAATTGTATAAGTTTTTTGGTCAGTTTAACCCTAATTCCCCTAAAAATATTAAAACAAACCATACATAATGGTGCATTCAGTTATAAAGCTTCATTATATTTTTTATTAGTTTTCTAATAACGTTCGTCATAATTTTGATACCATTGGAAAGTATGTAACTACATACAATCAGGTGTATGTAATAATTTGCCTACAATCTATCTCATTCATAGTTGATTATAGAGACAAATATGGCTGGATGTAGAGATGACATAGATGTCGCGCTATTTTAGATTAAAAAACACTTGAAAGAAGACTTTATTTGGATAGTGATTGTAGGGTGATTCAAATAAACTGTTGAAAAAGTATGATTTGGGAATCTTTTTTGTAAATTGTGTGTATTGATAGAAAAATGTATTGAACAACATAAAATATGGTGTTTGTTAGGAAATTGATGATTTTTTATTTTAAGGAATAACTCTCCCAAGCAGCAACCAAGACTTTGTTTAGAGAATGATTGTAGAAAGTTTTTTTTAAGTGTGATTGAGAATATTTTTTTTTTGGAAACGTGTCTATAGTAGAGAAATATATATCGAGAAAACGTTAATTATAATTTTTTAGGTGGTTGGAGAAAATTTCGGGCCCAAACAAAGTCTAAAATCCAGATTGAGATTTTAAAAGTCTAAATCATCAAACAAACATGTCATTAAAATTCAAATCCTAAATCCTACTCATTAACCAATTCAACATAAGTTAATTAAAATTAAAATCAATTATTTTTCCAAGTATGTATTTTTATTTCTATATATATAATTTATGTGTCAAATTGTAGATATCAAAGAGATAATTATTTAATATATTCATTTAAAATATATGACAAATAAAAAAGCTATGAGATTTGAAATTTTGAGTGTGAGTGTGTGTGTGTGAGTGTGTGTGTGTGTGTCTCTCTCTCTCTCTCTCTCTCTCTCTCTCTCTCTATATATAATATATATATATATATATATATATATATATATATATATATATATATATATAAATAGATAGATAGATAGATAGATAGATAGATAGATAGATAGATAGATAGATGGATAGATAGATAAAAGGTATAATTTAACATGAACAAAATGTTATTATAAAAACTCTAATTAAATGAGATTTTGCTATTAATTTGAACTTTTAAAATTAAGGGGCTATTTGGTTGAATATATTGGAGTAGTTGATAGCTTATTCATGTCCGATCAGTTAGACTGTTCAGTAAAAAAACCTAATCAACTCTTGATAGTTGATTGGGTTTAAAAACAGTTGTTGGGGAAAATTCAACATTTTTCTAATCAAAATTATAGCTGATTGGATGAGCTTAGCCTATCATGAACCCTAAAGGCTATCCCAAGTTCCAAAGCAAGATATTTCTTTAATCGATGCCTTATCACTTGTCCAGAGCCTTATTGATATCCCAAGCACCGGAAGAGTCCTTCTTTGGGCCTCACTTTGTTCCGCACTCTAGACCATAACCTTTGGTTTATCCCAAGCCCTGCAAGAGATCTCTAGCTTGAGTTTATTTTATTGACTGCTTCCCACTTTGTGGTTTGATAGTCGAGTGATAATAAAAACTCATTTTTAGTAAGCTCTATCCAACCGCAAGTATACGATGTAGATGTAGTACGAAATGGATAAGGTCGATTTTGCAAGAACCATATATTGATTCAAAGTTGACAAATAATATAATCTGATAATGTAGTTTTACTAAGCGATTCAACAAATGATTTTTTCTTTTTGTCGCACGAACGACGATGATAAACTAAATAAAGTTAAAAACTAATAACTTATCCAAAAATCAAAGCACAGTTTGTAATATAGAAAATATCAAAATATTGGGGGTATTATGGGGTTTGAGATTGCAACAAAATCTCAATGTTCTTCCTTTTCAATCATTTAAGTATTGTTTTTTATTCAATTCTTCCTTTTCAATCATTTAAGTATTGTTTATGATTCAATTCACTATAAGTCAATCACAAATATAGTTTAACCCTTCTCTCGAAGTGATTAAAACATAGATTCCAAGAACAACGTCTCCATATGAAATCATACTTAGAACTCTAGCTTTTTTTAAAGATTTCACTACTAATATATAACCTCTCGTTCTTGTTTATTATAGTGTTTCATATTTGAAAGCCTATTAATAAACCTCATCTCTCAAATTATGATCTATCAAGCTATTAGTTATAAAAGGTTGTCAATCAATTACAATTCAACCATGCATAAACGTCTATAAATCACTTATGCAACTTGAAATCAAAACACGAGAATAGCAAATGGATCATAGTCAATTGAAAGAAAGATAAAAACCTTATTCATTCATTGTTTTTTCAAACCACGGAAAAAGAAAATTTAGCTAGACATGTTCATGAAATAAGCTGAGAATTCTCGAACACATATTATTCATAAGTAAAAATAAGAAAAGCTAAATTGTATGCGATGTATAGGTTCTTCGATCTTCGTTCCAATGTGTTACTTCTCCGAATTACCCCTAAAACATTCAGTCTGGCCAGTTTTTAACTAATCTTTTGAAAAATGAACTTTATGCTAATGAATGATGGAAGGGACTGGAGTTTGATATATTTGGACTACTTCTTGCCCCTTTTTAAAGTAAAGAACCAGGTCTCCAGTATTAAACCGCATTTAACAATTTCTGACCCTTTCTCGACCGGGTTCACGCCCACGAACGGGGACGTGATCACGTGTCATAAAAATAACACCGAGTAATGACCTAAGTCGCAACCGCGAAGGGGGCTATGACTGGTCTTCGTGAAAACGACTTCTAGTATCGACCCGAGTCGCAATTGGGTCTTTGGGCCTCGTTGACTCATTAAAATTTTGGGTTTGCTCCCAATTTGGCCCAATGGACTCTTTTTTTCTTTAGCCTTAGTCCAAATCTACATTATTTCCACCCATATACTCTTTTAAATCCAATTAGCTTTAAAACCCTATAAAAATAACACAAAAATACCAAAAACATAATAATATCCAAATAATAGAAAATCAAGCTTATAAATAAATCATAAATGCACAAACGTAGTTGAAATATAATAAAATCAGTTCCCAAAATGTGCATAAAAATTGTGTTTATCATTTAATAAAAAAAATATAAAATACGTGCAAGTAATAATTATAGGGATGCGGATACCCGTGTCCACACACCACACCAAATATTTTAAAGCCAATTTTATCCGCACCAGTATATTTTTATTTGCAAAAATGCCATTAAGTGAATCGACTAATTTACCCTTATTATAATCTACACACCATTATTCATCTACTTACTAAACACACCCATGAGAATGATAAAATTACTACACATACGGACACACTAATTTATTCACACATATATTTCTAACAATTATTTTCCAACCTCATTTCAATTATTTTCATACTCTAATTCTTCAAATATTATAAAAACTCAGCATTGGATGATAAAGGAGACATGAGAATAACCAATGTAAGCATTTCTACACTTTTATCTAATTATTTTATTATTTTCGTATCCTTATTGTTAGTTGTAGCTCGATATTTTAAAAACTCAATGCAATATTTTTTGTCGTGGTACATCGAAAAAGGAAGCAGTTTAAGAACCTGGTTGACCAAAAATTGAAGTGTCTTTTTTGGCACTGGTCTGTTGAAAACTCAAGTAATTTTAAGCCATCGGTAGTTGAAAATAGCTTCAATTTTTGGTGGATTGTGGCGAGATTTCGTATTATTGTCTGTTGGACTTTTTATATCGGTTTCCGAAACAGACAGATGCAGAATCTCACTTTAGCATTGATTTTTCTAATACCGGTGGTGTAGAAACTTATTTCTATGTAAAAACTGTTCTACATCGGTTGTGATACAACTGCTATAGAAAGTAGTAACAAAAATTAAAAAAATGAATATGAAAACTCTCGTTGTCTATTGCACGAGTATCTCATCCATTTTCGGTCCTTGATGACCGAAAATGGACACAAAATGTATCATATTTCTACCTCAAATCAACGCAGTTTCCGGTTATCAGGGACCAAAAATAGTTGAAAAAATTATCATCTTCTTATTGATTTTATACGAACCCTAGTTTCTCATAATTACAAATTCATATTTACACACCTTAACAAAATCCATGATTTAGTTATACAAAACTTGAAATTGAATAAAATTAATTGAGAAGATTCAAACAAGAAAAATATTAAAAACCTATCTTTACCGGCTAGTGGTTGCTCGCCAAGCATGGTGGAGGTTTCAATTTGACCACTTTTTTCTTCTTCTCCTTTTCTTTCTCCCCGCCGCTGCCTCTCTGTCTCTCTCTCACGCTTTTTCCCTCAAATGGGTGTAGATAGTAATGTGAGTTATAGCATTTCGATACAATTTACTACCAAGAATAGTTTTGATAATTACTTATTGGTGTGATTAGTAAAAATAAAAAACAAAAAAACATAAGAGTGTCAATAATGTACAGGTGCAACTAGGGGTGTGAATCGGTCGATTCGGTCGATCGAACCGACCGAATTGACCGAATTTGGTCGTTGGTCGGATCGGACCGACCGAAAAAATTTGGAAAACTCCGAACCGGAATATCTCGGTCGGTTTCGGCCGAACCGATTTCCTCTTTTTTTTTTAATTCCCATTATTTTTAAGCCATAAAAATAAATTTTAAAAAAAATATAATTAATACATTATATATATATTATATATAATATAATATATATAATATATTAATTATATATATTTTTTAATTTATATATATATAATTCGGTCGGTTCGGTTATAACGTTTTTTTTTGGTAGTCAAACCGAAACTGACCGAATTGACCGAAAATTTTACGACCGAAAATCGAACCACCGCTCGAAAAACCGAACCTAATTTTTTGATTAATTTGATTTTTTACCGAATTTTGCACACCCTTAGCTGCGGCTAATAAAATATGGTTACGGATAAAATTAGCCTATATTTATAAACACAAACCCATCTTTTTTCTGGGCCGGTGTAAAAGGCCCTAGAATCATATATCAAGCCCATCGATTTTATCAGACAACAAGAAGCCTAATAATCACCAAATGGACATGCATAGCCGAAATATTCAATTAATTAATTCTTTTTCAAATCGTCTGAAAGTCGCATTTAAAGGAGAATTCGAAGGGGAGATTAAATATGGTTGGCCCGTAGAGGCGACACCTCAGTTGGAGTATTGTGGGGTGCAAAGCACTAGAACAAGATTCCCTCTTTTTCTCCTCGCTCGCTGCATAGCCTCATTTCAATTCCAGTAAACCATCCAAGGTACTCATAATTATTTTTGTTCGATTTATCCTCGGTAAATCTACATAGTAGCTTGCCTGAATCAAGATTTTTATTTATTTATTTATTTATTTTTGAATTTTAGGTCAGGGATGGTGGGAAAGTCTCTAACTTCTCCTCTGCTAACGTTTGATTCAAAAGTGCGCTCCTGCTCTTATGTAAGTTCTATAAAATACACTCAATCTGAACAATTTTAATTCGCGATGTTATTTAATTATTTATTTCTATATTTTCTGTTGCGTTAATTTTGAGATATCTGCAATAAGCTGTTAATTCAAGTACATATAAGTAACGGGTTGTGTCATCAATAAGCTGTCATTTGATTAATAAATAGATATCTTCAGAAAATCGCTTCACCGTTTCAAGAAAAAAACCCACTTAATTGTAGGTAAAATTGTTGTTGGTAAATATTTTCCAACTAAATTTAAATTTTTTGGTAAAGACCTATACTATTTCTGTTTGTGATTTGTCGGTAATTGGTCGGTATAATTGGAAGGAAAAGGATATTTTTTATTTTGTGTAAAATTTAGTCACAGAACAATTTCGGTCGGTACAATGTAGTATTTTGTAGTGATAAATTAACTAAATTATACGATAATCATATCTCTTGCAGCCTGATATTTTTGCTTCAGTAGCAACCAACAAACTGCCCGTCAATGTGAATCTCGCAATCACCACTCGCACGTCCAGGAATTGGGAGTTGTTTTCAACCGCTCAATCTCAAGATACGATCCTTAGCGACGAAGATAAGACAAAATGGGAATCTTGCAAACAAGCTTTAGCCGCGTTCGGTTTCGCTAGCGACGAACAAGACAAAATCCTCGGCAAAGCGTTTGGTCAAATCCATTCTCCTTATTGGGGCGAAGAGCGGAAAAAGGAAGTGCCAACATTCGAGGCGGTTAATGAAATACTAACTTATCTCAAGGACTTAGGCCTAACCGACGATGATCTTGGCAAAATTCTCAAGAAATTTCCAGAGGTGCTCGGATGCAGCTTAGAAAACGAAATGAAAGCAAATGTGCGGGTTTTGGAAAAAGAATGGGGTATTAAAGGAAAAACGCTTAGAAACCTTCTCCTGCGTAACCCTAGAGCTCTGGGTTATAATGTTGATTGCAAGGGGGATTGTGTGGCGCAATGCACTCGTTGTTGGGCTCGGTTTTAGATGCCGTCATTGTTAATGGTTTTGTCGCATGTGTATAGGCATATTCTTGATTAAATTGTATACCTTACTGTGTGTATTGTTTGTTACAACTTATATTATTGAACAAAAGTTAAATTTAGAGAATTGGTCTGTTTTATTGCAGAACAGATGATCAATAAAAAGATTGGTAAATGTCAAGAGATACATTTGCTTTATCTTTACTTATTATTGCATCCTAATTATTTTTCTTGTTGACTTCTGATTGATTATTAATTACAGTCTCTGAGGTTGAATAATTGCCATTTTTACCCAAAGGTAAAACAGAACTAAAAGATTCAAACTTTTTATTCACCAGACTGTAAAACAATAATAACAGTACATCAACACACCTCACTAGGCATCACCACTCAAATTATTTTACCAGATTCTGACAGCTACAACTATCAAAATCCAAACAAGAATTATTTTCACAATAACAGACAAATTTTCTCACTCAACACACACACACACACACACTGATAAGAACATATATTCAAGGGCATTTAGGTTTATTTCCATGTGTTTTTAAGTTTGCATAGCAAGGGCAAAGCTCTTTATTTCCATAAGTTCCCGGAGGAACACAATGGCACCTCGCGCAACAGCTCTTGCACGCCCGGTGACAAATTTTCTTCCTCGATGCCTTGCTGCATCGTCTCGCGCATGCGTGATTGCAATCTGTTCATGCAACAAATATTAATTAATGCAGTTAATTTAGCATGTGATTTATGAGACAATAATAAAAAAAACACAATTTTTTTAATCATTCCAAGAAATAATTAATTACTGATTCTATGATGAGGTTTGTGTTTCTTCAGAAGGCCTCCAAGGTTTTCCCCTCCATCCTCCTGAAAATTATATATAATACATTATTCGTTTATTTTAATTAATTAATAGGCACGCCAAATTCGGGAATAAGCTATCAATCTACGTTCAAAATTACAAACCTGAGATGGAGAATATGCAGCTACCTCCATAAAAGCCTGGAAAAATGTCAAAATGTGCATGAGTTATAAATTTTAACTAAGGTTTTTATGTATTATTTTTAAACAAAGAATTAATAAATACCTGCATGAATAAAATAGCTATCAACAACACTAGCAAGAGCTTCATCTTCGGATAATATATATTAAGTCACACGAATATGATACGATATTAATTTAAACTTGGAGTTGTTGCTATTTATAGACAGAGATTGTGTAACTTTTTTTTCTTTTTAAAACTTTTTTGAGGATCACATGCGAACGATCGATCTTAAGAAAAAAAAAAAACTCACAGGCTGTGTGTGTTTGTTGAAAAGATTAAATGCTCAACTTGTTTGTCCTTTTGAAACTTTGCATTTCATCACTTGTTGTTATGCTATATTAGCTTTTGCCATGGTGTGAGAAACAGCTGTTTAAATTTGATTCTTTGGCTTTATGGACATGCATGGACAACGACGTGGGAAAAAATAAAAAAGAAAAAAGAAAACAAGATAAATGGTCCCCCAAATCTTTTTCTTTCTCGGTTAACTCTATATTACCCTATAGATATCATCAATTGGAACTTAGCAATTTTAATTTGTTTGAATCGTACATGCTGCGCTTGGAGAAAAAAGGACTTTTGAGGTTTATCGATATTTGTTTGGATTATTAAGTAGGATTCTACTATAGGATGTCACATTATATATGTGTGGTCAGTTGGTGTTTTTGTATTATTTGTATTAGCTTACACGATGTGATAATAATTAAAAACATGCATGGCATGTTAATATGATAATGTTTGCATCGAAGTTGTTTGGTTATATTGAGTGTTTTTTTTGGTCGGAACTTTTGATTAAATCTTCAAGTAGTTTTTTAAGTAATTTTGTTGTTGTTAACGTTGTTGTTGTTGTTGTTGTTGGGACTTTGATTAATTTTTCAATACATGTAAGTAGGGATGTTTGACGGTCTAAAGCCCACGGGTCAAATCGTTTAAATTGAATAAAATAAGGATGAGGGTAAAAAATTATGTCCCATTTAAATTAATCCTTTTTTTTTTAAAACCCGAAACCCGTTAGGGTTAGCATGAAATAATTGATAGGGTCAGCCCGTTAAACCTATCTACTTATTTTTAATTTAGTAGTTATCATTACATCTGAAAATCTAAATAATCTTTTCTATGACTCTTTAATAATTTTAACCTATTGAGACCAATCTTTCTTTCATATAAATTTATTTATTTCTTATTTTTTAAAAAGATCTATATATTATATTTCTCTCCAAAAGTAAATATAAATTTATTATATTGTAAATATATTGTTATGAAATACACACGTTTAATTTTATATATATTTAAATATAAAATTTTATGTAAATATACAATTATTAAAATAACCCACTTAATCGAATCCCTTAGTTGCTCATATTTCTAACCCATTTAAATCAAGGCCTTTTAAACTTGTACCGCTTAATATGAAGCCCGTTATGGTTAACTCAAAATTGATAAGGCCAACCCGTTAAATATCTCTACACGCAGTGTTGGAAGTAGAAGACACCCAACTAAAACACACAGACATACGGATGTGTGTGTGTTTTCTATTGGCAAGTTGCATGTAAGTATTGGAAACAGCTAAATCTCACGAGTGTCCTGATATATATATGCATGCACTGGACTGGATTGAAGTAAGACAGCTTAAAATGGGATAACCAATGGAATATTCAAGCCTTTGGGGCCTCTCAACAGCCAATTATTTCTTAGCACACTTAATTACCTATTTATCCTTTCATATATATATATATATATATATATATATATATATATAATATATATTTTTTTTTTTTTTTTTAATTTTTTTTTTTGTAGTTTTCCCCTTTCTTTTTCCCCGAATTCATAATATTCTCTTGTATTTGTGAGTGTGTAATAATTTAAATCCCATTATCAAATATCAATTCTATTAACATATTTATCCTTTTGGGATTTCTTGATTTGATCAGTTAGTCGTAATTTACGTTGTGCGTTTTGTCATTGCTCTCTCTTTCTAAATTTTCTGGACCTCCTTTTCACCTCTTTTGATTCTAAATTCTTTATCTCCAACTTTTTTTCAACTTTTCCAAATATTCCAGGGTAAATTATTTGATACACATGCACCTACAATTATAAACAAGGTACTGAACTCCGCTTGCAATCATATGTACACACTATATGTTTAGGAGGGGTTTATTAAATAAATAAGGGGCAATTCTCATCTACACCAAAAAAAAATAGAAATTATATTTTAATTAATTCAAGTTAAAATCCATCTGATGCGGACCAAAATGTCCATACGTAATATTATTTGATTTATGAGGTTATTTGTGGTAAGCGACCTCATTTATGGGAGAGGGTGTTCCTCCTAGAAGATGAGCGAGCTGTGTTGTGATTTTGAGAAGTGAGCGAGCTATTTTGGTATTAGCGAGCTGTTTGTGAAGAGTAGCGACCTGTAGTATGGGGATGACTTTTCATATAGGGTCGCGATCTCTTGTAATTTGGGCTGAGTACTTGAGCCTGTTTGTGGGTTTGATGTACGTGGATTGTTATGGGCCTGGTGGGCCGTAAGCTCCGGCTAATTTTGGTACTTTATTGAGAGGTTTATTGTTTATGGGAATTTACTATATGAGAGGAATCCTAATTATAAGACAGTTGTTGTATTTATGGAATTGTGGTAACCAAGGACTTCTCTTGTATCTATAAAAGGAGGAGCATACCTCTCATTATTTTAAGCCTATGATATCATTATATTGCATTATTGTTGAGAGAAGAAGTGGTGATTTCGCTTATTAACTTAAGCGTCGGAGGGCCTTAACGGGCTCGAAATCCGGCCCGTTCTAGGCGTTGTTTTGCAGGATCGGCGAGGTCGCTTGGAGGATCGTGAGAGATTGGGAAGGTCGCTTTGACGTATTTGAAGTTCCGTTTAGGTCGCTGATCTCAATTTTGAGGTTAGTACCCCCTATATTTGTAGCTCAACTTTTTGGATTTATCAAATTGGCGCCGTCTGTGGGAAAGAGGGACATCGAGTCCTTGAGCGAAAGACGTGAGGTACACAATTTTCGTAGGTCTAAAATCTGACTGCGCAATAAACTTTAAAAATCGTTTCTACTGTTTCAATCGTTAGATCACGTTGAAATTTTTATAAAACGTCAAGTACCTTTTAAATTACGTTTTGAACGGTGGAGATCGAATTTTGAGATGTGAGGGAATTTATATAAATTTTCGATCGAAACAGTTTTTATTTTCGGAAAATCCTGTGCAGTGTTTTTCAAAATACGATTGTGCATAATATAACCGTTGGATCAACTCGAAAATTGGATATGTTAATATAAACATGTTGAAGTTTAATCTGAACGGTGGAGATCTGATTATGAGTTTGGGAAAATTTTATAACGTATTTTAAATAGAGCTAATCCTGTTTCCAAAAACTGCTTGTCTAATTTCTTTTGAAAATTAAGTTATGTACACTTTAATTGTTGGACGGAGTTGAATTTCGGGTATAATATGTACGATATATAGTGGTTAAATATGAATAGCGGTGGAGATCAAGTTTTGAAGATTTGTGAATACGAATAAAGGTTGTGATGCTTGCGTTTTATTTATTGATCATATACTAACGGATTGAGTAAGGTCAGTTTTGAAGATTTGTGAACACGAATAAAGGTTGTGATACTTGCGTTTTATTTATTGATCATATACTAACGGATTGAGTAAGGTCTATTCGTTTGTATTAATGTTGGTTTTTGAGAATTACTTTATGTGTTGCTTGGACCTTAACTCGGAAATGGTCAACGCAAACAAACGCGATGAGGTCGCATGTTCAGATATTTAGGGATGATCCGTTTTGTTACTCGAAATCTAAGGTGATGAGGTAGTGCATCAACAAAATGCAACAAAATCATCAAAAATCGAGATAAGTATTTATTTTGTTTTAGATGTGTTTAAATGAGGATGATATGATTTGGTTGATTGATGTGGTTGTCATATGGATACTTGTTGATGGACTTTATTTATATTTATATGGGGATAGACTTATGGTTTATTTGATTTGATAGAGGTAAACGTATGGTTCATGTGATTATATTAAATATTAATTATCCATGGGGTTGGATAGATTTGGTTTTGAAATTCTTTTCATGGTTTTGATAGAATGAATGATGAGATATTAATCATGCGTGGAGAGTGCTAATTGGATTTATGTGATTTTATTTTGTGGGGAGATTTAACATTTGGTTGATGAGAACTTATTTTGATTTTATATGGTTATGAACACACTAAGAGTTGCTCATCCTTCCAAATTCCCGTATGAAAATATTGCACTGCCACACTTCAGTAAATTGGTCATAACTCACTGTTGGATTATCCGTTTTAAGATCTGATTTTTGCGTTGGAAACTAGACGCGAAGGTCTTTTCAGTGGTATGTATTTTGGTTTTTAATTTATTTCCAATCAAAGCAGTTTAATCTTCAAAGTTGGAATACATGCTGAGAACTTTGTGTCAGTTTTGTTTTGATCCTATATGGCTTGATGGTGATATGATAGTTTAATTCCGACGCTTTCATTAGGTCGATGATAGTTTAATTCCGACGCTTTCATTAGGTCGATGATTTTTTAATTCCGACGCTTTCATTAGGTCGATGATGATTTAATTCCGACGCTTTCATTAGGTCGATGATAGTTTAATTCCGACGCTTTCATTAGGTCGATGATTGTTTAATTCCGACGCTTTCATTAGGTCGATGATTATTTAATTCCGACGCTTTCATTAGGTCGATGATTATTTAATTTCCGACGCTTTCATTAGGTCGATGATTGTTTAATTCCGACGCTTTCATTAGGTCGATGATGTTTAATTCCGACGCTCTCATTAGGTCGATGATGATTATATTCCGACGCTTTCATTAGGTCGATGATGATTTAATTCCGACGCTCTCATTAGGTCGATGATGATTATATTCCGACGCTCTCATTAGGTCGATGATGATTAAATTCCGACGCTTTCATTAGGTCGATGATGATTATATTCCGACGCTCTCATTAGGTCGATGGCGATTTAATTCCGACGCTCTCATTAGGTCGATGATAATTTATTAACCCGACGCTTCTATTAGGTCGATGGTTTTTATGGTTATGGGCTGACGCTTGTTTTAGGTCGGCAGGCTGGGGAGAGGGTAACTCTTGTGTTGGAGGGCACCTCTCTCGCAGTGAAAGTAAAAGTGATAGTGGGCTGGACGCTTGTTTAGGTCGGCGGGGTGGGAGAAGGTAACTCTGGACCGGAGGGCACTTCTCCCGCACAAAGTTTGTGTTGAAAGGTTGTGGTGAAAGTTTGTGTTTGAGGCAAGTGTTGTGATTTTGTGGCGGGAGAAGGTAACTCTGGACCGGAGGGCACTTCTCCCGTACGAGGTTAATGTTGAGAGGCTGTGATTTGTGAAGTAGTGTGAAGAGTTAGTGTTTTTAAAAGTTTGTTTTTTATGGCGGGAGAAGGTAACTCTGGACCGGAGGGCAACTTCTCCCGCATGAAGTTTT
>BMAC01000028.1:2924870-2946189 GCA_014905375.1 Phtheirospermum japonicum | reverse complement strand
CATACCTCTCATTATTTTAAGCCTATGATATCATTATATTGCATTATTGTTGAGAGAAGAAGTGGTGATTTCGCTTATTAACTTAAGCGTCGGAGGGCCTTAACGGGCTCGAAATCCGGCCCGTTTTAGGCGTTGTTTTGCAGGATCGGCGAGGTCGCTTGGAGGATCGTGAGAGATTGGGAAGGTCGCTTTGACGTATTTGAAGTTCCGTTTAGGTCGCTGATCTCAATTTTGAGGTTAGTACCCCTTATATTTGGTAGCCCAACTTTTTGGACTTATCACCATCTTTCCACTAACTTCAATTTAACTCTAAGAAGGTGTCCCCAACATAGAATTTAGTGAAATTTAGAATTCCATAATAATCTAAGTGTCCTCAATTTGGATATATCAAATTTTGTGTTCCTCAACTTGGATTTTAATGGATTCTACGAAAATCCAGAGTTCTCAAGCATTTTACGAATTTCATGGATTTCTTTTATAAGTGGATTTGAATGGATTTTCATAGAATTCTAAGGCATATTTATGAAAAAAACATTCTATACAAAACCCAACCTCAATCCCTCGGAATTCGAATTCCATTTTCCTAAAAATAGTAATAACAACAACAACAATAACAATATTGATAATATAATAGAATAAAATAATAGTACTAATAATTATTATAATAATAATACATTATTATTATTATTTATTTTTATTATTGAGTGAAAAAGAATAAATATATTTTTCTCCCATGTATCTCTACCCACATATTAATTTATATATTCTTTTAAGCTTTCAATAAACTTGTACTTTAATTATCATTTTTGTATGATAAAAATTTTAAATTTATTATTCTACAATTATTATTATTATTATTATTATTATTATTATTATTATTATTTTGTGAATAGCAACCATATATTTGCTTGGTAGTCTTATTTCGATTTCTAACATCTTTTTTTATTGATCACTTAGTAAAAAAGATTTGTCATTATAATATTTTAATGGAAATAAGAAAGTTTTTTCAACACACACACACACACACACACACACACACACACACACACATATATATGGTGATTTTTTCTATTTTTCTTAGTTGATAAATACTCCCTCCGTTCCTAAATAATTGTCGTTCTGGACTCTTTTTCAATTTTCATATTAAATGACGTTTAAGATATTTATCACCATTTCTGTCTATTCCATCCCTATCATAATCCTAATAAATTCTTTATTTATTAACTTATCAATAATATTTTGTGAAAGATAAGTATTAGAAAATACGTAAGTATGATAGATGGATAAAGATAAATAATAATTTTTTTATGTAAAAGATAATTATACATATTTAAGAGATTGATTATTTGGGGCAACTTAGTCATATTACACAATTCTTAATTATATCATCTCAAGCCAGAACATCATTTATTAAGAATCGGGGGGAGTATTTATTACCACAACTTGATAGATGTATTTTATTTAAAAAATATGAATTATCTCCATCAATGTTATTTTTAGTTGAAAATTATTTCATCAATAATATTTTATTAAAAAAAAAAAATCATACTTGACCGTGTCAAATTACATCCATATTAATGACTTTGTTTGTAAAATTGCATTTTTTTATGATTATGAAAGTATTATATTTACATAAATTCATTAATTATATGTTGATAAAACTAAACAAATTCCATTAGAGTATTTTAAAATCCACACAATTCCATTGTATAAGAATCCATAAAATTCCATTAAAAATCCAATACAATTCATAATAGAATCCATAAAATTATTTAAAATTTATGGAATTCCAAATGCTTAAAAATCTTTCAAAATCCGTGATGAGGACACCCCCTAATTGTACCATACTACCCCTCTTTTATCAGACGAGAGTAAGAAAATGGAAAGTTCAAGTGTGTTTAATATTTGGGAAATGGTTATCTCAAAAAAGGTAGTAGTTACAATTGTAATCTCATAAGTAGTAATCAATTTAAAAGTAGTAGTAATTCATTACTAGTTTATTAGTTAATTACATAATTGTATTATTTGAAATCAGTAGTAATTCAGTTTGAAAATCAGGTTAGTAGATAATTCTCCATGTTTTGCATTCTATGTGATTATTTTTTCATATTCTCTAAACACACACACACAAAAAAAAAAAACAAAAAAAAAACCCTGAGTAGTTCACAATTTTGTAAACCCAATATTTGTGGGATAAAGTGGAGAGGTGGTATGAAATTACAAACTACTATTTTATGAATTGAATTAAATAATAATTAATTAAATTAATATTGTAAACCCAGTATTAATTTAATAATAATTAATTAAAATTACGTACTACACTATTTTATGAATTGAATTACATACTACTTTTGAATTGAATTACATACTACTAGTAATGAAACTGAATTACATATTACTTATAAAGATATAATTGCATACTAGTTATTTCTCAACAAGGATTATATATAAAAAAAAATGGTTGTAATTGTAGTATGAAATTTTTATTATATTAAAAAAAATCAATTGTTAATTTAGTTTTGTACTACTATAGCATACTATATCTCAATTGTTTCGTACAAGTGGAATAAAATACAATTATAAAAAAATTACATAATAGTATAATAAAATTCCATACTACATGCTGATAAAAATATATATTGGGCGTTGGGTAAAAAAGAGGGGATTATTATTGATTTTTCCTTTACCACTTTGAAAATTGAGATGATTCAGCAGAAATTTAAGTAAGATTAATTAGATAGTTGACACTACTTACCATGAATAACATAAATAAGTTATGTATTAGACTAGGGCATTATAGATAATTTATATGGTAATTTATGATTTAGTAGGACTAATTTGACTTAAATGGGAATAAAAGAATTTGAGTGATTAAATGGAATTATATTTGTTCAATTGTGTATCAAGTGGGAATTTTCCCAATAAATAATATAAAAATAAATACAATTTGAGAAAATGTAATATTTTTAAAAAAATTTAAAAATTTGTACTGAGACGTTTGCATCCCGCCTATTAAATTAAATAAAAAGAAAAAGAAAAATCGGAACGCTTTTGACAAATGCATCTCGTACTATTTTAATTAAAAGAAATTGTGGCGGTTTGAAATAAAAAATTGTTGGGGCCAGGTCACTTTTGTCAAACGCATCCCGGGTGAAATTGCATATCACATCCAATCAACCATTAGTTGAAAATGTTTAAGCAAAAAACATGGATAGTTAAACTTTAATTAATTGTTCTTACCAAATTAGATTCAGTAAGTTCTATTATTTTCATATTCTGTGCAACGCAAATTATGTAAACAACTAATACAATGAAATGACGATCTTAATTTGACTTTAAAATTATTGTAATAATTCCAAATTAGATAGATCACCAATTAATTAAATCGGCTGCTGCTTGAAGTCGTTCTATGTAAAAAAAATTATTTTCTCAGTTTAATCAGCAGCGATTGGCATCCAACCATTCATCACTTCACGTTGAACTCTAAATTGGAAAAACAAGGTTTATTATTTTTTTTCTCATTATTTGCAAAGCATCTGTTTGAATTTTTTTTTTAAATGATCCTGAATTTTTATATATAATAATAAATTCATGCAAAATGTGATCGACTTTGAATTAATATGTTAAATAGTAGAATTGTACGTGTTATAAGTCATATTTGTATTAATGCTATTTTTACTGTAAATATTATTATTATTTGCACGCACGTACACACACACAAAATGGTCTGATTCGATGTGCGACTTTTTTAAAATGATCCAATTGATTAGATCAGTGACCCAGTAAACTTGTTATTGGTTCGTTTCGATATCCGGTTAGGTTTTCAAAATATTGCCCCGCAGGCGCACCAACATCCACATACTTGGAACACATCCGCGTACTTCTTACCGCGCATTGGAGTGGGTAGAGCGGGTATGTTTGATCATTAATTACTTTCGCTCATATATGTTTATTTCTTATCAAAATCATGTATATCAAGAATTTTTGTTCTTTCATTTGGTATCAGAGGTCATTTGGTATCTGTCTTGCTTGTTCGAATTATTTGAAATCTTGTTTTTTAGAAATTTCAATTTTTTTAGTCTTGTAAGAAAACAAGTTTTTGTTTTTTTTTTGGCTTTGTGGAATTTGGATGTTTTATGTGTTGGGGATGAATGGATAATGGATCAGGTTTGCACATTTTAAATACTGGTAATTTATTAGTTAAAGGTCCTCTTACCAATGATCACACCTTCATCTTTAAAAACCTGTTACATGTGCCTGACATTACCAAAAACTTAATCAGTGTGTCTCAATTTGCTAAGGACAATAAAGTTTTTTTTGAGTTTCATCCTTATTTTTGTTTGGTGAAGGATCTGGACACAGAAATGGTTCTGCTCAAGGGGACAGTTGAAAATGGTCTTTACAAGTTCAATCTTAGCCCTGTTCAAGACTCAAACAAGACTCAACCTGCTGGACATCTTGCCAGAACCTTAATGTCTATCCCTATTTCAATAAATTACAGTCAACTGAATAACAAGTTTGATTTAAACCTGTGGCATTGCAGACTTTGGCATGCCTCATTAGATATTGTCAGAAAAGCTCTTTTGAGTTGTAATGTTCCTTTCAATGATAATAAATCCAGTTTTATTTGTGTATATTGTCTTCAAGATAAAAGTCATCAGTTACCTTATAGTTCTTCTGAATCTGCTCATTATGAAATCCTTGATCTTATCCACACTGACTTGTGGGGACCATCTCCTGTGAAGCCTAACAATGGATGTAGTTACTATGTGTGCTTTGTAGACCATAAGACTAGATATAATTGGCTTTACTTACTCAAGATCAAGTCTGATACTCACAATGCTTTTGTTCATTTCAAAGACCTTGTAGAAAACCAGTACAATAAGAAAATCAAAGTTGTTCAATCTGATGGTGGAACAGAATTCAAAACCCTATCAAACTTCTTTTCAGAAAATTGTATTAGTCATAGAATATCCTGTCCTTACACTCCACAGCAAAATGGCCTAGCTGAGAGGAAGCACATGCACATCCTTGAAACATCCCTTTCATTATTAGCTAATTCAAATGTCCCACAGTCTTATTGGGATGATGCTGTTGTCTCAGCAGCTTTTCTCATCAATAAAATGCCATCTAAGCTATTAGGTTTCAAAACTTCCACAGAAGCACTAACTGGTCTGAAACCAAACTATGAACACCTCAAAGTTTTTGGCTGCTTATGCTCTCCTCACCCAAGACCTATGAACAAACACAAACTTAATTTTAAAAGCACACCAGCTGTTTTTCTTGGATATAGCACTCAGTTCAAAGGCTATAAGGTTCTATTACCAAATAAACGAGTCATCATCACCAAGAATGTTGTTTTTGATGAATCAAACTTTCCTTTCCACTCAAGACAAAACCCTCCCTCCTTCATTAACAACAATGATCACATATTTCCTCTCATCTCCCTTAACAAATTCAACACCCTCCCCCTCCATCCCATCAACAACACCCCTCAAGATCATACTCACTTCTCTGAACATCATACACCTATACCCCAAACACACTCTTCCTCACCCCCTTCATCTTATCACCACAAATATCATTCCTCCGACCATAAACCTATAGAAATTCCCAATAATGCTATAATTCCTGGAGGACATTTAACTATTGATTTACCTGTATGTCAAGATATGCACACCCAATCTAATAACCCAATTGGAGTTGATGAAGGTTTTGCAGATCGCAGGAATAATGGGGGGCATCACATGGTGACAAGATCGAAGGCTGGAATATCAAAACTAAAAACTTATGCATCTGTCTTGATGGACAACATTGAGCCCAGGTCGCATCAAGAAGCTCTCAGCTCGCCTAAATGGAAAGAAGAAATGGACATAGAATACAATGTTTACAAAAGAACAAAACCTGGAGTACCTTTTCTATCTCCGAATTACCTCCAGATAAGAAACTTGTCAGCTGCAAATGGATTTTAAAGACTAAGAGAAGTGCTGATGGAACTGTTGCCAGACATAAGGCAAGGTTAGTGGCAAGGGGCTTCTCACAATTGGCAGGATTAGATACACTGAGACTTTCAGTCCAGTCATTAAGCCAATCACCATCAGAACAGTTCTATCCATAGCCATAACCAACAAGTGGGTTGTTAGACAAATCGACATTGACAAACATCCAGGGCTTGGTCTTCTAAGTTAAGTGAGGTTCTCATATCTATGGGATTCACCATGTCCAAGTCTGACAACTCCTTGTTCTTTAGGAACAATAAGTCCTCCTACATGATGATTTTGACATATGTAGATGATCTGATAATCACCGTCTCAAGCAATGAAGAAATTCAAAAGGTCATCATCCAAATTCAAGGTTATTTCTCACTCAAAGATCTAGGAAGGCTTAACTACTTTCTTAGGATACAAGCGCATTATGCCAATGGAGAAATGATACTCAATCAAGAACAATACATCAAGGATATACTGAACAAGACCGGGATGAATGAGGCAAAGGTACTATCTTCCCCAATGATACAACAACCTATTTTTTGCAAGCATCAAGGGCAACCTATTCTGAATGATAGTTTGTATAGACAGACCGTGGGATCTCTTCAGTATGCCACCATCACAAGACCAGACATCTCATATAGTATTAATAAAGTGAGTCAGTACATGCACAACCCTCTTAACACACATTGGAAAGTAGTAAAGAGGATATTGAGGTATTTGGCAGGAACTGTTGGATATGGACTGAGATGCAAGTCGGCTAATGAGTTTAAGGTAACTGGTTTTGTTGATGCTGATTGGGGACTAGATGTTGATGATAGGAGATCGACATCTGGATATTGCATCTACCTTGGTCCCAATCTGGTTTCTTGGAGTGCAAAGAAACACGCCACTATTTCAAAGCCATCAACTTAAGCTGAGTATAGGAGCATTGCATATAGTACCTGCGAGATCCTTTGGCTACAATCTCTCCTCAAAGAGATGGGCATAAAAATGGAAAGACCAACCATAATTTGGAATGATAATCTAGGTGCTGTTGCATCATCCACTAATCCAGTTTTTCACTCAAGATCCAAGCATTGTGAGCTGGACTTGCATTTTGTCAGAGAAAGATAGCAGAGAAAATTATCTCTGTCAGGCATGTACCTGCCCTTGGTCAGATTGCTGATACTCTTACATAACCTCTTGTTGGACAATTCTTCTGGAAGATGAGGCATATGCTCAATGTTGTTCCTAATCCTACCTTCAAATTGAGGGGAGATGTTAGCAATCGGATACACTCCATGCGACCTGGCGAGCTTGCCAACACAGGTGATCAGCTCGGCAAGCGACCTGGTGAGCTCTATCTCGGAATGCGACCTGGCGAGCTCCAGCTCGGCATGCGACCTGGTGAACTTTCCAGTACAGGTAATCAGCTCATTGGGCGACCTGGTGTATGGATAGAGGTAATCGTGCGAGCCAGTGATCTCTCTATGCGTTGTACAAAAAGACAAATTCCAACTGGACGAGAAGTCGTTTCTGTACCTGCATAGTACATATCATTTCCTGAATATATGGATTTGGAATTATTTTGAATTTTGTATTGTATGTAGAATAATCTATTTTGCCTCTATTTAAGAGAGAGAAAAACCACTTGTAATTACAATCAATATATCATTAGTTTTCATTATTCTTTTTCATTAACTTTGTACATTATTACTGCGATGCATGAAATTCATCAGTATTAGCTTACATGATGTGATAGTAATTAAAAACATGCATGGCAGGTTAATATGATATTGTTTCCATCAAAAATTATTTATATTTGTTTAGGAACAAAATGTCCGCACGTGATATTGTTTGATATTTTAGACTATTTGTGGAAGGCGTCCTCATTTCTGGGAGAGGGTGTTCCTCCTAGGAGATGAGCGAGCTGTATTGTGTACTTGAGAAGTAAGCGAGCTGGTTTGTGTAGAGTATTGACCTGTAGTATGAGGATGATTTCTCATATAGGGTCGTGACCTCTTGTGGTTTGAGTTGTGTACTTGAGCTCGGTTATGGGCTTTGTGAATATCAAGCCTGCGGGCTTAGTGTGAATGGTTTATGAGGTTATGGAAAGAATAATGGGCCCAGGCCTATTCTATTAATTTAATGAGAGATTTATTGTTTATGAGAACTTAACATATAGGAGGAATCCTAATTCTGAGACAGTTGTGGAATTATGGTAGGAGAAGGTAACCCTGGCTTGGAGGGCACTTCTCTTATCTCTATAAAAGGAGGAGCATACCTCTCATTATTCTAAACTTATGATATCATTATATTGCATTATTGTTGATAAGAGAAGTGTTGAGTATTTTTCACTTATTAACTTAAGCGTCGGAGGGCCTTAATGGGCTCGAAATCCGGCCCGTTCGAGGTGTTATTTTGCAGGATTGGAGAGGTCACTTTGAGGATAATTGAAGGTTTTTGGAGGTCGCTGTGACGTATTTGGAAGCAGTGTGAGGTCGCTGATCTCTTCTGAGGTTAGTACCCTCTTTATTTGGTGGTTCAACTTTTTGGACTTATCAAATTGGCGCCGTCTGTGGGAAAGAGGGACATCGAGTCCTTGAGCGAAAGACGTGAGGTATACAATTTTCGTAAGTCTAAAATCTGAATGCGTTTTCTATCGTTTCAACCGTTGGATCGTGTTAAAAGTTTTAAAAAAACTCAAGGACCTATTGAATTACGTTTTGAATGGTGGAGATCGGATTTTGAGGTTCGTGGAAGTTTGTACAAATTTTCGATCAAAGCAGTTTTTATTTTCAAAAAATCCTGCGCAGTATTTTTTAAAATATGGTTGTGCATAATATAACCGTTGGATCAACTCGAAAATTTGATATATTATTCTAAACATGTTGAAGTTCAATATGAACGGTAGAGATGTGAATTTGAGTTCGGAAACAATTTATAATGAATTTCGGATAGGACTGATCCTGTTTCCCGAAAACTGTTTGTCTAATTTCTTTTAAAAATTAAATTATGCGCAGTCTAACCGATTGGATGAAGTTGAATTTTGAATATAATATGTACGATATATAGTGGTTAAATATGAATAGTGGTGGAGATCAGGTTTTGAAGATTTGTGAACACGAATAAAGGTTGTGATCTTGCATTTTATTTATTGATCATATACTAACGGACTGAGTAAGGTCTATTCGTTGATTTTGTATTAATGTTGGTTTTTGAGGATTACTTTATGTGTTTCTTGGACCTTAACCCGGGAATGGTCAACGCAAACAAACGCGATGAGGTCGCGTGTTCAAATATTGAAGATCGATTTACTTTGTTGCTCGAAGTCTAAGACGATGAGGTCGCGTATCAACCGAACAAAAAAAAAATGAGATAAGTATTTATTTTCTTTGAAAATGAAACGTATGCAAATTGGGGTCATATATGCCGATCTTGGGTAACGATTGTGATGATGGGCGTATTTTTTATACATGTTAGTCTGTTTGCTTGATTGTGTGGGTTCGATCGTATGCGTGTGACATTCAAGTTCTTTTGGTGTCATGCAATTAATTATGCGTTTGGATGAGGTTTAAAATTTATAATGAGTAGGATTACTATGCGTGGAGCTTTTAATGGGTTTGAGTGCTTGGATATATTTGGATTAATGTGCTACTAATGTTTTTGTTGAAAGTTGAAGATGGTTAATTTATGTGTTTTCTATAAAGGGTGACTATGAGTGTCGTGATTGTTTAATTCATGAAAGGAGAAATTCGAATTTTAATTCATTTATAATACTTTGGAACCTCGTGTTGTGTTAATTGTGAATTATATGTGACAATTCCTACGGGTTGATGGAGTGATAATCATATATGAAGTTGGATAGTTTGGTCTTGGAATTCTTTTACGAGTTTGATAGAATGGATGGGGGTGTTAATCATGTGTGGAGAATACTAATTGGATTTTTATGAGGTTTTATGTTGTGGGATATGCATGTGGTTTAACACTTGGATGAGGAGTACTTATTTGATTTTATATGATTATGAGGATATGCTTATATGTTTAGAGATAAGCAAGATGAGTTTTGACCAAAGATGAGGTGTTTATCAACTCCAAGGCACTTGAATGAGTAGGATCATGAAACACACTAAGAATTGCTTATTCTTGCACATTCCCGTATGAAAATACTGCACTGCCACACTTCAGTAAAATGGTCATAATTCATTGTCGGATTATCCGTTTTTAGATCCGATTTTTGCATTGGAAACTAGACTCGTAGGATTTCCGGTGGTATATAGTTTGTTCTCTAATTCATTACCGATTAAGGCAGTTTAATCTTTAAAGTTGGTATATATGTGCTGGAAATTCTTGTATGGCATGATGGTGATATGATATTTCTGGTTGTGGGAAATGGAGATTTTTGGTTTGAAAGATGTTTGATTAAAATGTTATTGGTGCGAGTAAGGTTGTGATATTCGGATGATATTTTCTATGATTATGCTAACGAATATGAGTGCAGGGCCTGTTTAGGTCGTATTAACTTAAGGTTAATTTCTGGGTTGCCCGACATGTAATTCGGAGATGGGTAACCCAATGCGAAGAGGTAGCCGATGTTTAAGGCCATGTACCAGGTCGCGCATCTAAACATTGGCAAAAAGGTGATCGGAAAATTATGCCACCTAAAAACAAAAAGGTCGCGCAGTTGGATATTCGAGGAGAGGTGAATTTCTCTATGGCATCAATATGAGTATGTATCGGGTACGCTTTTTGAAATCTCATGAAAGGGACGATTTCCAATTTTATGCCCTGTTTATTTTTATGTGGTTGAGCCTGCGGAGAATAATTGATTTATTCAATTTAAATGGTTTTATGATCTGATTTATGGAAAATACGTACAATTAACATGTTAAGGTCTTCACGACCTCGTTATGGTCTCTATGACCTCATTACACGATCTTGATAATCTTGTGCGATCTAGACTTTATGATCCAATATGGGTTTTGTGTTTAAATTCCGACGCTCTTATTAGGTCGATGATGATTAAATTTCGACGCTCTTATTAGGTCGATGATGATTAAATTCCGATGTTCTTATTAGGTCGATGATGATTAAATTCCGATGTTCTTATTAGGTCAATGATGATTAAATTCCGACGCTCTTATCAGGTCGATGATGATTAAATTCCGACGCTCTTATCAAGTCGATGATGATTAAATTCCGACGCTTCCATTAGGTCGATGATGGTTTAATCCCGACGCTTCCATTAGGTCGATGATGGTTTAATCCCGACGCTTTCATTAGGTCGATGATGGTTTAATTCCGACGCTTCCATTAGGTCGATGATGGTTTAATCCCGACGCTTTCATTAGGTCGATGATGGTTTAATTCCGACGCTTTCATTAGGTCGACGATGGTTTAATTCCGACGCTTTCATTAGGTCGACGATGGTTCAATTCCGACGCTCTCATTAAGTCGATGGTGGTTTAATTCCGACGCTTTCATTAGGTCGACGATGGTTCAATTCCGACGCTCTCATTAGGTCGATGGTGATTTAATTCCGACGCTTTCATTAGGTCGACGATGGTTCAAATCCGACGCTCTCATTAGGTCGATGATGCTTAAAACCCGATGCTTATATGAGGTCGGAGATGGGGGGAGAGGGTAACTCTGGACCGGAGGGCACCTCTCCCTTAGTGAGTGTTTTTCTGGATTGTGGGCTGACGCTTCTATTAGGTCGGCGATGAGGTTTGTGATTGTGGAAAGTGGTGTTTTTATGGCGGGAGAAGGTAACTCTGGACCGGAGGGCACTTCTCCCGCAGAAAGTTCGTATTGAAGAGCTGTGGTGAAAGTTTGTGTTTGTGGCAAGTATAGTGTTTTTATGACGGGAGAAGGTAACTCTGGACTGGAGGGCACTTCTCCCGGCTAGGCGATCTTGTGGAAAGTTTGTGAAGTTGTGACGGGAGAAGGTAACTCTGGACCGGAGGGCACTTCTCCCGGCCAGGAGATCTTGTGGAAAGTTTGTGAAGTTGTGACGGGAGAAGGTAACTCTGGACCGGAGGGCACTTCTCCCGTACGAGGTTAATGTTGAGAGGCAGTGGATTGTGAAGTAGTGTGAAGAGTTAGTGATGTGAGATTGTGATGAGAAATTGTATTGTTGTGGTGGGAGAAGGTAACTCGGAATCGGATGGCACTTCTCCTGCACAAGAGTTAGTGATGTGAAGTTGTGAGGAGAAGTTGTGTTCTTGTGTTAAGAAGTTGTATTGTTATGGTGGGAGAAGGTAACTCTGGACCGGAGGGCACTTCTCCCGCATAGAGTTTGTGTTTTGGGAAGTTGAGTAATTCTTGTGATATATGATAAATAAAGTTGCGCGAGCTATTCTGATGGTTTTCTATGACTAAGTGGTTGTGGTGTTTGATTTACATATTTTTCTTATGATCGCATAGATGGTTGTTCTTATGCGAGCTAATATGCTCGGAATGCGGTTAATTGTGTTGTTATGGGTTATGGTTTGATTGTTCTTAGGATCTTGCGATCCCATGGTGAGAAGTGTGACTGGTTGTATTTTTCGTACGATCTATATTAGCTTGAAAGTTTATTTCGTATATAGATGGCTTTTATATAAGTTTTAAATGCAGATTTGTACATATTGAAAGTTAACGAGCTGTGCAGATAGTAAATATAAAATCGGAAAGTGTTTGCAGGAATGAAAGATTATTTATACAGGTTGCGAGCATGAATGCAAGTCTTTCAAACAGTTATTTCAAGGGAAAGTTGTGTGCCGGGAGAATGTAACTTCAGACCGGAGGGCACTTCTCCCGTATGGAATTTGTGTTGTGGAAGTTTGTGTTTTTGTGGAGGGAGAAGGTAACCCTGAACCAGGGTGGACTTCTCTCGGTTATGGTGTTTTACCCTTCGGGGCGAATGATTTTGTGTTTTGCCCTCTGAACCGGAGGTTGGTTTCATGGTTTTTATGGTTAGAAGTTGTGGTTGTGTTATTTTATGCGAGGTATGACTTATATATCTTTTTCAAGATATTGTGTTCTGGTATTATGYATMGTTATGTCTGTGCGAGCTAATATGTTTTATATGCGAGCTGATTTTAGCTCCATCGAATTATTTGTGATTCGTGGTGTGATTATTTTTCTCATGGTCTTAGGAGGATTGGAAATATGATTGTGATTGATTACGAATTCGTGCGACCTATGTGCAAATCAGGTTTATTTYACATTTACTTTTTGTGGATAACTTGGTTGGACTACTTGACTGTTTTAACTTGGGGGACTACATAGGCGAGCTTTATTGAGTTGACGTGGCTTGGTTATTTTTGTTTTACTTGCACTAATTAAACATGGGGGACTGAGTAGTTTTCAGTCCCATGTTATTGTTATATGGTTACAAGTGGATTGTGTGCGGTCTAACTGTTTTATTCGAACTTGGAGAACTGAATGGTTTTTCTGGGTCATGTGTGATTTGATGTGATTTTTGTTTGATTCGGCATATATTTTATGAGTGTGTTATGGGTTAACACTTTTGTTAGGTTGGTGATGGTTTATATGGAGTGGGCTGATGATTTTAGTAGATAAATGATGATTTATGGGTGCAATGGTTTACTAGCCGACCTGTTTTAGGTCGATGATGTCTTTATGGTTTATGGTTTTATGGGTTTCTGTGCCTTTATGGTTAACGTAATATTGGGCTTTGATGGGCTATTATAGATTATGGTATGGGGTCTTGGCGAGCTAAATGATTATGATTTGTGGTATGAAATGATTTTTTGATCGACRTGTTTAGGTRGAGTAAATGGCTTATGGTGTTTTGACTTTTTAAAAGCATATGATTGTATTTTCTTATATTATTGTGCCCGATTATAACTTCATGCTGTAGAAGGGTATGATTTTAGGTCGTCAGGTATGGGTCTGGGGACTCGCAGGTATGTCTTCTTGGACGATGAGCGAGCTCGGCGAGCTGATCTTTGTGAGGTCGCGATTTTATGTTGTAAATTCTTATGGGGTGATTGATGTATATCTCGGTATATCAGGTTGGATGATTGATGTAGAGTGGTGAGGTGATTTGTGCGTGTTGTGTGTTTTATGTGTTTATGATTGCATTTTTGAAATTATTGAGTTCGAATGTGATTTTAAGTCGGTGGATAAAAGTTGTGTGTTTTCAGATCGTCATATATATAGTTGTGAACTTGGTCTGGGGACTTGTAGGTCGTCTCTCGCAAGGTGATCGTGCTATCTTAAAAGGAAGTGAGCTCAGTGAAGCTGTACTTTGGCAAGTCGCAGGTACATTCTATAATTTACTGTGGAAGGATGAGTATTATAGCTCGGTTTGTTGAGTTGTGTGATTCTGATGTGTGGTTTGGTAAGGTAAAATGATGATTTACTTATGTGTTTTATTATTGTTTTTGAGGTGGTTGTGCTCTTGTAAATCTATTTATACATGTCCTACCTGATTTCGTGCCTCAATCAACTAGAACATGGGGGACTAACTGATACGGACCAAAATATCCGCACGTGATATTGTTTGATATTTTAAACTATTTGTGGAAGGCGACCTCATTTATGGGAGAGGGTGTTCCTCCTAGGAGATGAGCGAGCTGTATTGTGTACTTGAGAAGTAAGCGAGCTGGTTTGTGTAGAGTAGCGACCTCTAGTATGGAGATGAGTTCTCATATTTGAGTTGTGTACTTGAGCTCGGTTGTGGGCTTTGTGAATATCAAGCCTGCGGACTTAGTGTGAATGGTTTATGAGGTTATGGAAAGAATAATGGGCCCAGGCCTATTCTATTAATTTAATGAGAAATTTATTGTTTATGGGAACTTAACATATAGGAGGAATTCTAATTCTGAGACAGTTGTGGAATTATGGTAGGAGAAGGTAACCCGCTTGGAGGGCACTTCTCTTATCTCTATAAAAGGAGGAGCATACCTCTCATTAATCTAAACTTATGATATCATTATATTGCATTATTGTTGATAAGAGAAGGGTTAAGTGTTTTTCGCTTATTAACTTAAGCGTCGGAGGGTCTTAACGGACTCGAAATCCGATCCGTTCGAGGCGTTATTTTGCAGGATTGGAGAGGTCGCTTGGAGGATAATTGAAGGTTTTTGGAGGTCGCTGTGACGTATTTGAAAGCAGTGTGAGGTCGCTGATCTCTTTTGAGTTTAGTACTCCATTTATTTGGTGGTTCAACTTTTTGAATTTATCATAGATATTCTGAATTTTTTTGTTGTTTGTTTGTATTCGGGGAATTTGATTAATTTTTCAATACAAGTAATTGTTGGTAGAGACGCCTTGGCCAAAACACGCAGAGACACGGATGTGTGCGCGTGTATTTATTGGCAAGTTGCATGTAAGTATATTGGTAGGTCAGCTTAGAAACAGCTAAATCTCACGAGTGTCCTGATATATATGCATGCACTGGACTGGATTGAAGTAAGACAGCTTAAAATGGGATAACCAATGGAATATTCAAGCCTTTGGGGCCTCTCAACAGCTAATTATTTCTTAACACACTACATATATTATCCTTTTATATTTTTTTGTAATGCCTTTTTGTTTTAACTTTCTTTTTCCCCAATTCATAATATTATTTTGTAAGATTGTAATAATTAAACCCCATTACCAAATATCAATTCTACTAGTTTATCTTTAGAACATGTTTGGATGATTTGTAGCGATTTTAAATTATGATTGAAAATTATTGAGAATCTTGAATAATGAGAATTATTAGTTGTTATAAAATTGAGAATCTATTTTTTTTATATATATGTAAAATTCTTAATTTAAATTATCAATAAACTTTTCAAGCACGTTAAAAATTTGTTCCAGAGTCGTTCTATCAACCGAACACTTAGAGGAGCATATCAATCACTTTTTCAAATGGGGCGTGGGTTTTGATTTACCAAGATGATTTTTATTATTGCAAATAAAACCCACAACAGGCAATGATAATAATTTTTTTTATATATTTCTTTTGGGTTTATACTCAATATGAAAAGTTGTTATTGCTATCACCGTAAATTGATATATATATATAAATTTAACACCCGTGTATTACACGAAATTTATAAAAAACTAAATATAAAAATATTTATGAAATTATAAAGTAATAAATTTAAAATAAAAAATTGAAAGGATGTGTTCGCAACACGTGGCCTGTTCAATTTATGAATTATTATAATTATTAATTAATATTATATTTTAATATTTAGATTAAATTCGTTAATAATTATATTTACATACTTATAAAAATTCAAAAGATGTCACATATTCAACCCATCTTTAATCTATATTAATTAATTATTATTAACTCATTTTATATCTTTATGTTTAGATTAGTTTTGTTAATAATTATAGTTACATACTTTCAAAAACTCAAAATGTGTTATATTCTCAAGCCTTCTCGCATCGTGCCATTGTCTAATAAATATTAATTAATTATTATTATATAATCTTATTTTTTTTTTATATTTAGATTGAATTCATTACTACTATTTAGTTACATACTCCAATTATTGCAAATATATCATAATTTACCTATACTAAATATTTAAAATCTCAAAAATTAATTATTTTAACTTTATTTTATTATAAATACAATTTATTTAATTATTTTTATAAATAAGTTTTTTTTCTGTAATTAAGATTATTTCATATGTAATTTGTCTTTTAATTAAAATAATTAATTTATATTTTTTAATAGTAATTATATATGACTTATTTATATTTTTATATTAGGAGTATAAAAGAAAGTTATTGAATTAGACAAAATATAATAAAAGAAAACTATTAAGTTAGGTTAAATATAATAAAAAAATATTAAATTAGGCAAGATAAAATAAAAGGAAAATATTAAATTAGGTATATATTAGACTCGGATGAAACACAAGCAACCGAAGCACCAAAATTTCTTATTATCCAAGCGAAGCAGACGAAGCAGACACATAGATTATGAAGATTTTGCATTAATATATACTTGTTTAACACCTGTGTATTACACAGGATTTATCAAAAGATAAATATAAAAAATAATTGTGATAGTTACAGAATTGTAAATCTAAAATAAAAATTAAAACAATGTATTCCCAACCTGTGCCTTTTACATGTCTAATCTATTTATTAATTATTACAAATATTAAATAATTTGATATTTGATATTTAAATTAAATTCATTAATAATTTTAGTTTACTTACAAAAATTCAAAAGGCTTCACATTCTAAACCCGTGTCAAATATCTATTTTATTAATTATTATTATTAAATCATTTCATATATTAATGTTTAGAATAAATTCGCTAATAATTATTAGTTACATAATTTAAAATATTCAAAATGTATCATACTCTCAACCCGTAACATATTGTACTGATGTTTAATCAATATATATTAATTATTAGTATATAATTTAATATTTTTATATTTAGATTGAATACAGTACTAATATTTAGTTACATACTTAGATTATTATAAATAATTCATATTTTACCTATATAGAATATTTGAAACTCCAAAAATTAAATTATTTTAAACTATATTATCAATAAAAATTATTTAATTATTTACATAATAAAGTATTTTTTTAATTAAAGTAATTTCATATGTAATTTATCTTTTAAATAAAATAACTAATTAGATCTTATCTATGACTTATTTATATCTTTATATTAGGAGAATAAAAGAAAGTATTGAATAAGAAAAAATATAATAAAGAATTAAATTAGGTAAGATAAAATAAAAAAAAAGTATTAAATTAGGTAAATATTAGGTTCGGATGATACATAAGCAAACAAAACACCATAATTTTTTATTTGCCAAACGAAGCATACAAAATAGACACATAGGTTAGGAAGATTTTGCATTAATATATAGGGGTGATTTGAAACTCCAAAAATAAATTATTTTAAATTCTGTTATCAATAAAACTTATTTAAATTATTTTAATAATTTTTTTTTGTAATTAAGATTATTTCATATGTAATCTGTCTTTTAATTAAAATAACTAATTTAGATCTTATCTACTAATTATATATGACTTATTTATATTTTTATATTAGGAGAATCAAAGGAAAGTATTGAATAGGAAAAAATATAATAAAAGAATTGAATTAGGTAAATATTAGATTTGGATGACACATAAGCAAACGAAGTACCAAAAATTTTTATTTGTCAAACGAAGTATTCGAAATAGACACATAGGTTAGAAGAATTTTGCATTAATATATAGGGGTGATTGGTTGAATAGTTGAATTTTAAATTATAAGATAATTATTAATTAGTATTTGGGATAACATTTGTCCAAATATACTAGGGATTTCTTGACTTGATAATTTACATTGAGCATCTTATCGTTGCTTTCTCTCTAATTTTCTGGACCTCCTTTTCACCTCTTTCGATTCTAAGTTCTTATATCCAACTTTCTTTTTTTTCAACTTTTCATAATATTCCTAGTAAATTATTTGATACACATGCACCTAAAATTATAAACAAGGTATTGAATTCTGCATGTAATATATTAGGAGACCATTTACATTGTTTTATTTTATTTGTGAATCATTTTGACTAGAGCACATACAATGATGTTTGAAGTTGCAGAGGAAATGGAAAAATGACAATAAATGTGGCATATAAGTTGCTTTTTTCAATTATATTGTTTTTTTAAAGTAGTAATGACTTATTAATTGTTGATATACACAAAAAAAAAATGAAAGTGTTATAATTAAGGGATGGAAGGAATATCATCCACTAATATGATTTGATATCTATAATAAAAGGTAAAAAATTATAAATTTTATAATAAATAATCTTTTTTACTGTTAACAAATTTGTGAAGACTTAAAAAATTTTGAATGTAGAAACTCAAAATCTCAATTTAATATCTACAATAAAAAAGAATAAATATAAATTTTTATAACAAATAAAAAATCTTATTATTAACAGAACTGTGAAAACTCAAAAATATCGAATTATAAACAATTACTAAGTACAAAATAACGGAGCAAGTGGACCAAGATTGAAGGAACCCCATATACTTCCCAATTGGGCTGTAAAGGCCACTACTGAAATAAATGGGCTTCTTTTCTAGTGAAATAGGCCTAGCCCGACATGAAGATCTACAAAAGAAGAGGCTTGAAAGAATAAAAAGAAGCAACTTTAATGAAAAACAAAGTGACTACATTAGTTTTTGATATTTTAAACTTTTTCTTACCACATTCTAGAACCCAAAGGTTACATAAAATTTGGAGCTAAAACAATTGCGAAGTGGATTATAATTCTTGAAGTGAAGCAATGATAATCTATGGATATAACTTTCCGGCTTTTATGATCATGACGGGCCCTGCATCTTACAATTCAAGCAATGGCCAATACCATATTTGCCTATAATCTAAACAATTAAGATATAAAACCAAAATAACAAAAAGCGGTGAAAAGATGAGGCATTATCCTATGTCATGGTTGGATTAAATAATTTGAACAAGAAAAGGACAAATGCAATCATCAAACTATTTTCTTTAAATGTATCGTATATATATGTTGTTTTTGTAAGGAGACATGTCTTCATCACCCAACCTAGTCTCCACCCCTCCTCTACAAACCTTTGTGTAGTCATTTTCAGGTTTAGTAACTCCCCCAACCCCCACAACTTCAAATCCTCGTCTTAGATTGAATTTGTCAATAATATATTGAAAGTTATTGCACCAATCTCAATAGTTAACCCAACGTGATTGTTTGAAATGGGTCGGATCTGGAAATGTATGTTAATGAGTAAAAGTAAATAGTTAAAATTTAATCAGTTAAATTTTTGTTACAAGGACTAATGTTGAAAAGGAGGTGTGCACAATAAAGATTATAGGGAAAGGCATACATAATAAGAACCATACATATTTCTTGTTACTCAAGAAATATACTTAGTTATGAAGAGAGTAAATGATTTTTCTTTGTATACTCTATGGCTTGATACTCTTTCAACTGTCTAACTATCAAACTACATATTTACATTAATCACCAATGACTCTTTACTTAACTTAATTAAATAAAATCATGCACCTACTATCTAGATACATTGAGTAAAACACATACATATGAATAATATTAATCTATACATTGACTAACACATACATATATCTACCCCATAGAGTCCTCTTTTAGAAACTTCGAATTACTATTTTCAACCTCTAACTCTTATTAATTAAAATGTCTAGATTTAAAAAAAAAAAAAAAAAACCATAGAGAGAATGTATTTTGAAGTTCAAGGGGTGCAATCCCTCACGCCCTCATTGGATTCGTCCTTGCTTTAGTAACTACAAGGGCAACCCTGATTTTCATTATCTTGTGTGTGTATATATATATATATATATAATTATGCATTTTCAGTCCAACCTGATTTTCATTATCTTTTATATATATATAATTATGCATTTCCAATCCAACCTTTCTAGTTCGTCCTCTGTCTGATCGGTAAAAAATATACTCTCTCCTGTTTCAATATATAAGTCGTTTTGGCTTTTAACACACTTATTAAGAAAGGTATAAAAAAGACACTTTTGTCCATCCATGTTTCTCACTCCTCTCATATCGTAATCTTTCCACCTTCTTCACCATTTCATTTCTAAGAGAAAAATATATATGCTCTTTCATATTACTGGTGTGTAAAATTTGATTTAATATTAAAAAAATTAATGGAGCTAAAATTTAAATTTTGGCTGCTTCATTATCTATATACATATAAACTGAAGAATAAAGATTTAAACATCTAACACACATTTAAACATCAACACACATGGCTTGCAGTTCCAGTGATACTATCCAACTAATAATTCTAAATTCTCATCATGAGAGGGCGAAGTTTTTATTGAATGAGATTAGCTCAAGCCCTTGGTAATCCAAATAATAATCCTAAATTGGGCGGAGTTTTTATTGAATGAGATTAACTCAAACCCTTGGTAATCCAAATAATAATCCTAAATTGGGCGGAGTTTTTATTGAATGAGATTAGCTCAAACCCACCCGATGTACAATCTAATAAAAATGGCGGTATACCTGGAGAGAAGTGCAATCGTCAGAAAAAGTGAGATATAAAGAAGAGAAGATAAGGGTAATTTAAGGGAGCTGAACAATACTTTTGCTAAAATGTCATTTAATTAGAAAAAATTTTAAGACTCTTAAACGTCCTATATATTAAAACAGATGGAGTATATATAGATAAGAGAATTTCTACGGTGCTTTGAGAGTATCACCGTTCACTTAATCACAATTATTTAATCAAAAACTAGTTATAAATATTGATAAATGGATGAACGTAAATGAAAAATGGGGTGGACGCATGATGCGTTTACTGTCACCGTAATCATTTCTTATAATAT